>JASANH010001162.1:0-30998 GCA_030248295.1 Mesodorylaimus sp. YZB2_4 | reverse complement strand
ACATGGACTGGGCCCCCACTTACAATGGTCAGGGCCTCCCCGTGGTAAGCATAGTACTCACATGGACTGGGCCCCCACTTACAATGGTCAGGGCCTCCCTGTGGTAAGCATAGTACTAACATGGACTGGGCCCCCACTTACCATGGTCAGGGCCTCCCCGTGGTAAGCATAGTACTCACATGGACTGGGCCCCCGCTTACACTGGTCAGGGCCTCCCCGTGGTAAGCATAGTACTCACATGGACTGGGCCCCCACTTACAATGGTCAGGGCCTCCCTGTGGTAAGCATAGTACTTACATGGACTGGGCCCCCAGCTTTACATGCAATGGTCCGGGCCTCCCCGTGGTAAGCATAGTACTCACATGGACTGGGCCCCCGCTTACACTGGTCAGGGCCTCCCCGTGGTAAGCATAGTACTCACATGGACTGGGCCCCCACTTACAATGGTCAGGGCCTCCCCGTGGTAAGCATAGTACTTACATGGACTGGGCCCCCACTTACACTGGTCAGGGCCTCCCCGTGGTAAGCATAGTACTTACATGGACTGGGCCCCCACTTACACTGGTCAGGGCCTCCCCGTGGTAAGCATAGTACTTACATGGACTGGGCCCCCGCTTACAATGGTTAGGGCCTCCCCGTGGTAAGCATAGGGTACGGGGTGTTGGGTGGTGCTGTGGGGGCGGGTGGGCCCCGGGTATCACATGGACTGGGCCCCCGCTTACACTGGTCAGGGCCTCCCCGTGGTAAGCAAAGTACTCACATGGACTGGGCCCCCACTTACAATGGTCAGGGCCTCCCTGTGGTGAGCATAGTACTTACATGGACTGGGCCCCCACTTACAATGGTCAGGGCCTCCCTGTGGTAAGCATAGTACTCACATGGACTGGGCCCCCACTTACAATGGTCAGGGCCTCCCTGTGGTGAGCATAGTACTTACATGGACTGGGCCCCCACTTACAATGGTCAGGGCCTCCCCGTGGTAAGCATAGTACTAACATGGACTGGGCCCCCACTTACAATGGTCAGGGCCTCCCCGTGGTAAGCATAGTACTCACATGGACTGGGCCCCCACTTACAATGGTCAGGGCCTCCCTGTGGTAAGCATAGTACTTACATGGACTGGGCCCCCTCTTACACTGGTCAGGGCCTCCCCGTGGTAAGCATAGTACTTACATGGACTGGGCCCCCACTTACAATGGTCAGGGCCTCCCATGAGTAAGCATAGTACTCACATGGACTGGGCCCCCACTTAGATGGTCAGGGCCTCCCTGTGGTAAGCATAGTACTTACATGGACTGGGCCCCCACTTACAATGGTCAGGGCCTCCCCGTGGTAAGCATAGTACTCACATGGACTGGGCCCCCGCTTACACTGGTCAGGGCCTCCCCGTGGTAAGCATAGTACTCACATGGACTGGGCCCCCACTTACAATGGTCAGGGCCTCCCTGTGGTAAGCATAGTACTTACATGGACTGGGCCCCCACTTACAATGGTCAGGGCCTCCCCGTGGTAAGCATAGTACTCACATGGACTGGGCCCCCGCTTACACTGGTCAGGGCCTCCCCGTGGTAAGCATAGTACTCACATGGACTGGGCCCCCACTTACAATGGTCAGGGCCTCCCTGTGGTAAGCATAGTACTTACATGGACTGGGCCCCCACTTACAATGGTCAGGGCCTCCCCCGTGGTAAGCATAGTACTTACATGGACTGGGCCCCCACTTACAATGGTCAGGGCCTCCCCGTGGTAAGCATAGTACTCACATGGACTGGGCCCCCGCTTACACTGGTCAGGGCCTCCCCGTGGTAAGCATAGTACTCACATGGACTGGGCCCCCACTTACAATGGTCAGGGCCTCCCTGTGGTAAGCATAGTACTTACATGGACTGGGCCCCCACTTACAATGGTCAGGGCCTCCCCGTGGTAAGCATAGTACTTACATGGACTGGGCCCCCGCTTACACTGGTCAGGGCCTCCCCGTGGTAAGCATAGTACTTACATGGACTGGGCCCCCGCTTACACTGGTCAGGGCCTCCCCGTGGTAAGCATAGTACTCACATGGACTGGGCCCCCGCTTACACTGGTCAGGGCCTCCCCGTGGTAAGCATAGTACTCACATGGACTGGGCCCCCACTTACAATGGTCAGGGCCTCCCTGTGGTGAGCATAGTACTTACATGGACTGGGCCCCCACTTACAATGGTCAGGGCCTCCCTGTGGTAAGCATAGTACTTACATGGACTAGGCCCCCACTTACAATGGTCAGGGCCTCCCCGTGGTAAGCATAGTACTCACATGGACTGGGCCCCCACTTACAATGGTCAGGGCCTCCCTGTGGTAAGCATAGTACTTACATGGACTGGGCCCCCACTTACAATGGTCAGGGCCTCCCCGTGGTAAGCATAGTACTCACATGGACTGGGCCCCCACTTACACTGGTCAGGGCCTCCCCCGTGGTAAGCATAGTACTCACATGGACTGGGCCCCCACTTACAATGGTCAGGGCCTCCCTGTGGTAAGCATAGTACTTACATGGACTGGGCCCCCACTTACAATGGTCAGGGCCTCCCCGTGGTAAGCATAGTACTTACATGGCCTGGGCCCCCACTTACAATGGTCAGGGCCTCCCTGTGGTAAGCATAGTACTTACATGGACTGGGCCCCCACTTACAATGGTCAGGGCCTCCCCGTGGTAAGCATAGTACTCACATGGACTGGGCCCCCGCTTACACTGGTCAGGGCCTCCCCGTGGTAAGCATAGTACTCACATGGACTGGGCCCCCACTTACAATGGTCAGGGCCTCCCTGTGGTAAGCATAGTACTTACATGGACTGGGCCCCCACTTACAATGGTCAGGGCCTCCCCGTGGTAAGCATAGTACTTACATGGACTGGGCCCCCACTTACAATGGTCAGGGCCTCCCCGTGGTAAGCATAGTACTCACATGGACTGGGCCCCCGCTTACACTGGTCAGGGCCTCCCCGTGGTAAGCATAGTACTCACATGGACTGGGCCCCCACTTACAATGGTCAGGGCCTCCCTGTGGTAAGCATAGTACTTACATGGACTGGGCCCCCACTTACAATGGTCAGGGCCTCCCCGTGGTAAGCATAGTACTCACATGGACTGGGCCCCCGCTTACACTGGTCAGGGCCTCCCCGTGGTAAGCATAGTACTTACATGGACTGGGCCCCCGCTTACACTGGTCAGGGCCTCCCCATGGTAAGCATAGTACTCACATGGACTGGGCCCCCGCTTACACTGGTCAGGGCCTCCCCGTGGTAAGCATAGTACTCACATGGACTGGGCCCCCACTTACAATGGTCAGGGCCTCCCTGTGGTGAGCATAGTACTTACATGGACTGGGCCCCCACTTACAATGGTCAGGGCCTCCCTGTGGTAAGCATAGTACTTACATGGACTGGGCCCCCACTTACAATGGTCAGGGCCTCCCCGTGGTAAGCATAGTACTCACATGGACTGGGCCCCCACTTACAATGGTCAGGGCCTCCCTGTGGTAAGCATAGTACTTACATGGACTGGGCCCCCACTTACAATGGTCAGGGCCTCCCCGTGGTAAGCATAGTACTTACATGGACTGGGCCCCCGCTTACACTGGTCAGGGCCTCCCCGTGGTAAGCATAGTACTTACATGGACTGGGCCCCCGCTTACACTGGTCAGGGCCTCCCCGTGGTAAGCATAGTACTTACATGGACTGGGCCCCCACTTACAATGGTCAGGGCCTCCCCGTGGTAAGCATAGTACTCACATGGACTGGGCCCCCACTTACAATGGTCAGGGCCTCCCTGTGGTAAGCATAGTACTTACATGGACTGGGCCCCCACTTACAATGGTCAGGGCCTCCCCGTGGTAAGCATAGTACTCACATGGACTGGGCCCCCGCTTACAATGGTCAGGGCCTCCCCGTGGTAAGCGTAGTACCCACATGGACTGGGCCCCCACTTACAATGGTCAGGGCCTCCCTGTGGTAAGCATAGTACTTACATGGACTGGGCCCCCACTTACAATGGTCAGGGCCTCCCTGTGGTAAGCATAGTACTCACATGGACTGGGCCCCCGCTTACAATGGTCAGGGCCTCCCCGTGGTAAGCGTAGTACCCACATGGACTGGGCCCCCACTTACAATGGTCAGGGCCTCCCCGTGGTAAGCATAGTACTTACATGGCGAATCCTGTCCCTGGCTTCCCAGGTGTCCATGTTCGACTCCCACTAAGCCCAAATTTTCTGATGTGCCTTAATTTGTAATCCTTCGCTTCTATATTGATGTTCTGTGCTAATCAAAAATGCATTACAGCGCGTTATCACCTAGGGGCATTAGGTCGATCTGTTTTATGCACAACCCACAAGTAGTCAAGGGTAATCAAACCCTCCCTCATGCAGCAGTTAAATGTGGCAGACATACGTAGACAAGCAGCAACCCACTCGGCTGACCCTATCAGATAGCTCAGCGGCGCGAGTTCGATTCCCTCTCAGCCCAAATGTTTTTGATCGCATTATAGCACATTTACTGTTTCACCACCATCTGTCCCCAGTGCCAGTGGACTTGCACCCTTGAATAATAGTGAATAAGGTGCACAGAACTTCCTGCACCCACCTGGTTGTTGCATTGTTCCATACGCTCTGGATTTCAGATGCCTATACGACGGACGACATCAAATATGAATGGGATCGATTTTCGTCCAGGCGCTACAAGTGCACTGCCCAATTTCTACATTACTGAACAGAGGAATGCATCGTGTACTAGTGTCACGAACACAGGTAATATGCCACCGTGCACATCTAGACTGGTGCAATCTACAGTATCTGAAACTGTATTTTACAAACCAGCGGCAAAACCTTAAATGGGATTAGCGTCTGGAATAGATACATATCATAGTGCAGCTAGAGGAGACTCATGACTAAAAGTGTAAAAGTAAGTTTAAGGTAGGAAGTGAGACAATAATTAAAGGAACCGACCATGAGAGAAAGAAGCGCGCTCAAGTGAATATTTTTATGACTTAGGGACGTACAGCTGTTTTCGAGTGGTCATCAAACTACGACGCGTCTTCTCATTCTTCCTACTCCAGCTGTACATCCCGTCCAGCATGTTGGTGGCCGTCTCCTGGGTGTCCTACTGGATCGATTGGAGAGCCACGGCCGGATGAGTGCCACTGGCAATAGTCACCTTGCTGACTATGATCACACAAAGTCATGGTGAGGTGATGAGTGCAAGCTAAATAGTCGTACGTTGGAGAAGGTATCGCGGTGGGTGGATGGACTCAAGAACAGTCCAGGCAGGCCTCCTGGTCGTAGGAGCCAGGGGCTTGAACCCAAGGAGTTTCACGCCAAGCATCCTCATATGGGGAAGGAATTGATCGACCATTAGCATCCATACTCGTTGTGTTCGGGCCCTGAGGCACCCGACCCAAAGCTATTACAGTCCAGGTTATACTGTATGACCACTGTGATCTGTGATATCCAGAATCGATACTCTGATTTCAGTGATCAATCAAAATTTGCCACCCGTTTCGTACACGAAGGCCATTGATGTATGGATTGGCGCGTGCGTCATGTTCATATTTGGCTCCTTAGTCGAGTAAGCAACGACTAATCCAATCTGATCAACTCAGCCAGGCATGCCTTTTCCAGGTACGCCTTCGTCAATTACACGGGAATAAGGGAGCAGAGGAGGAGGGCGTCGGTGTCCGTCGGCCCCAGCGGGTCATCGACGGGTGCTCGACTGGGAGAGTCGATGTGGGAGATGTTCATGGGACGCGATAAGGCGCAGAAACGGAAACGAATTGGTGACAATCTCTTGCATGCTGATCCTTTGATGACACAGATCGATGCATCCCAGGAGAGAATGGTAAGCTGTCATATGGGGCCCGATTTTTCAGAGCGTTATCGATTTGATCAGAATCAGAGTTTTACCGACTTGATCAGAATCAGAGTTTTATAGATTTGATCAGAATCAGAGTTTTATCGATTTGATCAGAATCAGAGTTTTATCGATTTGATCAGTATCAGAGAGTTATTGATTAAATCAGGATCAGTGCTTTATCGATTTGATCAGGATCAGAGCGTTATCGATTTGATCAGGATCAGAGCGTTATCGATTTGATCAGGATCAGAGCGTTATCGATTTGATCAGGATCAGAGCGTTATCGATTTGATCAGGATCAGTGCTTTATCGATTTGATCAGGATCAGAGCGTTATCGATTTGATCAGGATCAGAGCGTTATCGATTTGATCAGGATCAGACTTTATCGATTTGATCAGGATCAGAGCGTTATCGATTTGATCAGGATCAGAGCGTTATCGATTTGATCAGTATCAGAGAGTTATTGATTAAATCAGGATCAGTGCTTTATCGATTTGATTAGGATCAGAGCGTTATCGATTTGATCAGGATCAGAGCGTTATCGAATTGATCAGGATCAGAGCGTTATCGATTTGATCAGGATCAGAGCGTTATCGATTTGATCAGGATCAGAGCGTTATCGATTTGATCAGTATCAGAGAGTTATTGATTAAATCATGATCAGTGCTTTATCGATTTGATTAGGATCAGAGCGTTATCGATTTGATCAGGATCAGAGCGTTATCGAATTGATCAGGATCAGAGCGTTATCGATTTGATCAGGATCAGAGCGTTATCGATTTGATCAGGATCAGAGCGTTATCGATTTGATCAGTATCAGAGAGTTATTGATTAAATCAGGATCAGTGCTTTATCGATTTGATTAGGATCAGAGCGTTATCGATTTGATCAGGATCAGAGCGTTATCGAATTGATCAGGATCAGAGCGTTATCGATTTGATCAGGAT
This sequence comes from Mesodorylaimus sp. YZB2_4, assembly GCA_030248295.1. NCBI lineage: Eukaryota > Metazoa > Nematoda > Enoplea > Dorylaimida > Dorylaimidae > Mesodorylaimus > Mesodorylaimus sp. YZB2_4. The sequence goes on along the minus strand of JASANH010001162.1, from coordinate 24,168 downwards.
CAGAGCGTTATCGATTTGATCAGGATCAGAGCGTCATCGATTTGATCAGGATCAGTGCTTTATCGATTTGATCAGGATCAGAGCGTTATCGATTTGATTAGGATCAGAGCGTTATCGATTTGATCAGGATCAGAGCGTTATCGATTTGATCAGGATCAGAGCGTTATCGATTTGATCAGGATCAGAGCGTTATCGATTTGATCAGGATCAGTGCTTTATCGATTTGATCAGGATCAGAGAGTAGTCGATTTGATCAGCATCTGAGCGTTATCGATTTGATCAGCATGCTGACTGTGTCCTCTATCAGGCCTTACTTCGACATCGACCAGGCAATTAGAGGGCGAGTCGTCGCCTGTACTATCACAATGGCATGGACATCAAGGAGGAGTCGTTCGAAAACTTGTCATCGCTTCGAAGACGTCACTTATCCTCCTCCATCGATGAAGCTGAGCCATATTGCCTCAGCGACATGGCCGTCCATTTTGAGGATATATCAGCTAATTTGGATTGGATTCGATTGAGGACGCGGAGAAAAGTTGAGTTGATGCAGTGGTGCAGGATATTCAAACAGAGGAGTCGGGCCGAACGCATCGATTTCGTCTCGAGAATGCTTTTCCCTGGCATGTTTGCTGCCTTCAATGTGGTCTACTGGGTTGTTTATTTTAAAATAGAATAGGTTTTGCCAATGATTAGCTTTGATTTTTAGTGAATCCAAACCAAGTGGCCATTAGTTAATTTGACAGGAAAATAAAAAAAGTGGAATTTATATGAGTACAGTATAAAACTATTGCATATTTCAGTTTTGAATGTGTGATTTTTATTGTCATTAGCTTCACAAATTTTTCAAGCAGTAATTGAATTTTTTTCAGCCTTCAAATCTGAATTGATCAATTGATTTTTTCTTATTTTATCTCAGGAACATGGCGTTTTATATTTTTTGATTTACTGGCTTATAAGTACCAAGTTACCCATTACTTGTCATGAATCCTCGCTTGTGACCCATGAGCTACATGGTCTCATAGTGGTTCAACCCTGGCCCGAGGGAGGCGAGTCAAGTCAAGTCCATGTACTGTAGGGTTTAACGTACAGTAGTACTTCACTGTGTTTCCTGTGGGAGAGCACATAATCTCCATAGTAAAATGCAGTCCCTAAAAGAGGCACTCATGTTAGTGTAGTGCTGATGTAGCCTCCTAATCAGATTTCACTTGTATCCCGTGGGTTGGACCCTTTGAAATCCTGTACAGCCCACAGTGTGTTGTGCATCTCTGTTGCAAAGAGAAGTCCTACAGTAAAGTCAACCGACGGTTGGCGCAGTGGGGGTGTCTTCCAGAACGTGCCTATCAATGGTTCCCTGCTGCACGTACTGGTGCATGTGTGAGAGTCAGGTAATCACCACCCCATTCTTTTTTGCTGTAAGGTAGTAGGATCCTGACAATGAGTCAGGCCACCAGCGAGGCTTCAGCAAAATTAAGGAGCCACCGAGGCAAGTGTTGACCCTTGCTCGTCCACCAGCATACCCGCACTTCACACAGACTCATTTTTAGGAGCTCGTTTGACCCAGTGTCCTATCGAGCATGGCGCGAGCAAACTGTAATTCGGTCTATTCTATCCCAAACGAACTTATTCCTTCGTCCAGCACCCAAAGGATTCCACGAAAACTTGCAAGCTGGCCCCCCTCCACCAGTCCTTATTACAGCTAGTCTGCATTTAGAAAGTGTCAGTACTGTCAAGGAACAGAATATGGTAAGTTCGAATGAAGGTATGCATTGGTCTGGAGATCCAAGGGTAAAGGTTCCCTCCTAAAGTCGTAGCACTGAATCTGGGATGGGTATCTACAGTGCCGGTACAGGTCTGCACAAGGCCAATTTTTTTTTGATCATTCACAGGCGACTGATCAGCATCCCAGCTGAACCTGGTATGTCCTCCATGGCTCCCACAACAGTCAGCCTTGTGCGACACCAGTCAAATTTTCTCACAGGTAATAGGTTTCAGGAATTCAAAGCCCAGTTTCGGTTCCAGCAAGAATGGACAGACCCGAGGATGAGTTTTGAACGGGCGACCCTGTATTACGTCCGTTTCGCGAAAGATCAAATGGACTCGGTGTGGATTCCAGATACATTCTTCCAGAACGAGAAAGATGGGCACTACCACATGGAAGACCAACCAAACTTTTCCTTTTTGGTCAATAGGAATGGAAGTATAGTGTACAACAGAAGGTAAGAGAGCCATCGTCAGCAGATGACCAATCGATGGTGTATTCCACCAGCAGCCTTATCATGAGTGATAAAGGACCTGTGAGTGATAAAGGCCTAGTACCTTGCTTGTAAGTTACTAACTAATCCCTTACCAGCCGATGGTAAATCTATCTAATCTAATTTTGCGAATGATTGATAAATCACTTTAGCGACCTTATCAACTCATAATAAAGCACTACATGTCACAATTGATTAGTCCCCAGTGATCTTATCAGTGAGGAGTAATCAGTATATGTATTTATCTAATCATTATCAATCAGTACATACCACCTACCAGTACTCGTATATAGGTATATAACAGAGTACCAACTATCAATAGAAAAATTAGTGGTGATCTTATTATAGATTTATCAGTAATGATCTGAAAAGCAACTCATTGTTTGCGTGGTCTGTCTTGCTCGTCACTGATACTCAACTGTATCAGCGCATGCTTTTTAACCTGTTTTCTTCGAGAATATACACGCCATCTAAACATGCGCATACCTTTAACGCCTAGTGCTGCGTGTACATTCTTGATGGAAACAGATAGTAGCACCTGATAACTTATCACCTCTCCTTTCAGGTTGACGATGATATTTTCATGCGTAATGAATTTCCTCAAGTATCCGATGGACACGCAGAAATATGAAATCGATTTTGCCAGCTGTAAGACTGCGTTTACCCCTTTAACCCCTTATCAGCCTATATTTAATGAGGGCACATAAATGGGGGCACATTCTTCATATGCTTAGTGCCTGATATGTAAGCCGCCAGACATCCAGCATCCTCTTATCAACCTTTGCCACCACTCATCACTCTTCCTATCTGTGACTATCACATTCTCCCTGGAGCACCGTCAAAGTTCCGGTTAAAAACCTAAATGATGCGGCAATGACTCTAGTGATAACTTATAAGTGATTGCCGATTATAAACGCGTATACGACATCGGACATAGTCTACGTTTGGAAGGACATGCCGCTGACTATGCACGACAAGGCGAGGAGCATGCTGCCCAACTTCATCATAAGCTCATTCAAGAATGGCACATGTACCAGCATCACCAACACAGGTGTGGGGCAGTACTGGATATTGTACTGTGAAAGATAGACATAAGTAACCTTTTATGTTTCAGGAGAATACAGCTGCCTGAAGATCATTCTGCACCTGCAAAGAGACTTTTCATTCTTCCTCGTGCAAGCCTATTTGCCGTCGACTACCTTGGTCACAGTGGCCTGGCTGTCCTATTGGATTGACTGGCAGGCGACGGCAGCTCGATTCCCGCTGGTCTTGTTCACCCTGCTCACAATGATAACACAGAATCATGGTAAGCGGGGGACAGGGTTGGTGATAAGGTATGGGGGTGATCTCGACTGCTTGAGCAGAGTTAGCCAGCTTGCAGTAGGACAGGCATGATAAGAAACTGATATGGGGTCATGATGCTTGTAAATATACTGATAAGGATTATTAGCCTTCCCTTCCAGCGTGATTACTGCAAGCAATGGCAAAAAATGGTAAGAATACGATGATAAGACCCCGCGATAAAAATTCGAACCTCGAGGGGGGTCGTGGCCGAATGGATTAAAGGCGTCTGCCTCTCACGCTTGGTGCGCACACAGGGGAGGGTTCGACTCCCACTTGGGTAAAAAATGATTGTCGACTGTATATGCGCTCCTTGGCCCTCGAGTCCGCGGTATAGTGCTCGGCTGGATAAGCTAATGACATGATGCGGTGACAACTTCTGTATTTTATAGGACTAGAATGGCAGACACATTGATCAGAGTTCGATGATCATGATTAACTAGAATTTAAGAGCAATATTCTTGACACAAACAACGATGAAATAAACAAAGAAAAATCACAAACGGCGACCCAATAAATGATATTTCGCAACGCAATCTAGGTTTGATAAGACGCAGTGATAAAATCTAGAGGCACGCTGCTTAGAACCTCGCGAGCCAAGATGTTTTTCCTTCATCGCAAAATCAAAATTAAGATGGGAAGGTGCCATTTTCACATCCACCTGCTGAGACATGACATGCCAAGAAGTGATGATTGTCATAATCTGTGATGTAGGATGATTGCGAAAGCGGCCCTTGATAAGCAGTGTCATGAACTTTTGTGTTCTCAAATAGGCAAGCACTGATCTGGTAAGATACCATAACAGGCTGCCCTCACCTCCAGGATAGTGTCTTCTTGATAGTGAGTCAGAGATTGACATTAGTAGGAGCTCGCGAGCAGCTGAGGCACGGCGAGTAATACTTTTTTGGGCCGAAGCTCGTTTTGGTAATGGCCAGCCAGAAATCGAACCTTAAAGCTCGGCTGTGCGGGGCAGCACACACAACAGCATCCCTGCATGCCTCCACGGGGAGCACCTCCACGCGAGGGCATCCTGGACTGGGCACCGACTTCTTCGGACGATGACGGGAACTTCGAATCCTGTCGGTAGTAGACAGCCGAGACTGTCTACTTGGAGCACCTCGGCGATACAGGGTGAGTCACCCACGGCCCCAGTGCAGTCAGCGAGGGTTTATGCTCCGCAAATCAACCTCTATCACCGGGGATCGAACGCAGGACGAGTCCAGCCGCTCGCTTCCAAGCAATACGAAAATGCTAACCGCTGCACCACCGCAGCCCTCCGACCTGTACCCACAATCAGGGCAACAGTCTCCACTCCTGCCGTCACCGTAGCCTGTGGTAGGGTCTGATCATAGTCGGTCGCTCCCTCTATCGTACGCGGAGATGTCGCTTTTGGGTGATTTTTCTCGACATTTTTAGCGATAACCTGAGCTGATGTCAGCGACAACTTCGTGGAGAAAAATGTGCTCTATCAAGCAGATATAACGTCGAGGCTTGATTTCTCGTTCTTAGTCTATATCGAAGATTTTTCGTAATTTTTTCCCAGGAGAAAATGGGAAAATTTTGGTATAAACTAAATAAAAACCGTCAAAGCAAAACAAAGCCAACTAGTCGATAGAGCACACTTTTCTCTACAAAATTGTCGCAGGCCTAAACTCGGGTTATCGCTGAAAATTTCAAGATAAATAGGCCATAACCAGAAAAGGCGCAGAAAGCGCGTTTCGACTGGCCTGTGTGCACCCGACTATAAGTTGGCCCTAACACTTTTTACCCCAGAAATATACTGTATGTGAGAATTCATGGTATCTAACAAGAAAAACAAATTGCTTATCAGCTAGAACACACAACTGATGATGATAAGGAGCCATAAATAGCCACGTTTGCAATCATCAAAGAGGCATTCAAGTGCTACTCATTGTGCCAGCACCTTTATTGCAGCCATAAATGCCAACTTGCCACCCGTCTCCTATACGAAGGCCATGGACATTTAGAGTGGCATGTGCATCATGTTCATATTCACGTCCCTGATCGAGTACGCCTTCGTCAACTATCAAGGTATCAAAGAAATCAAACCAAAATTGAATGTTGGCGATCACCAACAGTGCCAAAATCAGAGTCTATTCGGGCGTCACGTGTGGGACAAGGTGATCGCTTGGGGACGCAGGAAAAATCAATATTTGGTCGAACATTTCTTGAACACGGATACATTATTTTCCACGATCGGTGGATTTACTGACAGAAGTGTAGGTGAAGAGCGAAAATGAAACTCTTTTCAGTTTAAGCGCTCGTTTGGTTTAAGATTTGAAATTCCCGCCTTTGTGAAAATTTTTCAGATCTCCCAACGTAGAAAATATTTGCGTCGTCCAAAACGGCCCACATGTTTGACTTACGACTGTCGATTGGATCCCGTCGGAGCGATCGATACGGAAAATCGATTTGATCAATTATCGATCGGAACTGATCTGGGAAACAGAAGGCAAATAATTGATGTCTACGTTCCAAGTCCAGATCAAAGCCTGAGAGCGGAAAATAGAATACGAATCGGATTGTGGGGTAAAAGACGAGTGGACTTGATGAAATTATGCCATCTTATAAAAACTAAAACCAGAGCTGAAAGGATTGATTTTATGTTCAGAATATTGCATCCAGTGGCATTTGTTCTGTTCAATGTGGTCTATTGGATTGTCTATTGGTAAACAGGTCATTTGTGCTCCGTGCCAGGGTCGATTGTAGCCGTACCTGCTCGTGAGGCCTGGTATGACCTGTTCCAAAATGAACAATAACTCTATCTTGGTAGTCAAAAAAGTTTTTTTAAAACATTTTATCGATGTTATGAAAGTTTTTCAACTATGCTTGTCGACTTATCCCTCTTTTATCCTTTCACGTTTTGACCATTTCACTGCGAGCAGTGAGCAGTAGATCATTGTCGATTTTACAGTACGTGACCAATAGGGACTGTGAAAAACTAAAGCCATCGACTTTATAGCAGTCTTTTCTCCCCTTTGGCATTGCAGGCTACCAAAAATCCTTACTTTTATCCGCGATAGACTACAGCTCAAAAATCGAAAGCACATTGATATGTATCGATTCCCAATGAATCTTTCGATGGCTTCAATCGACCAAGCCGCTTCAGACATTCGAGGCAAACCGGGTCAAGTACATCACAAGCATCAAGTCCATCAAGTTTGTGGACACAGTGGACAATGCCGCCAATGTCCTGTCCAGAGGAGCAACGGCCATGACACCCAAAGACAAATCAATGTGGTGGCATGGGCCACAGTGACTGCGCCAAACTGAAGAAACATGGCTAACAGGGGCAAGTTCAAGTTTGACCAAGTAGATGTCAAGCCAAGCAACATCGAGCGGACAATTTATTGTATGTAGCAACGACAAAGTTAGGACGAAGTCGACCGAATCTTTGGTGAAAATCGATACCCAAGAGCGAGAAAGCTGATACGAGTTACCCTTCTCTGCATACGATTTGTGGTCAAGGTGAAGAAGAGGCAATCCTACCACAGAATGACCGAATTGGAACCATCGACGCCAGAAGAGATCGATTATTCAAAGCGATGGAGGCAAAGTACATCCCAGATGAGCTGGCGCCTGAACAGAACCTTGGGCGATCAGAAGTCGGTTTTGCTCAACAGCACAATGCCTCTTCAACTAGATACGGATGAGATCATTCGATGTGGCGGAAGAATTGGGCAAGTTATAATACTCTCGCAATGCTGCCTTTGTAGCCTGTAGTCTGGATTTCCAAGAGCTGTTCTTGTACGCTCTGTTTCCTAGCCATTGCTTGCTGGACTTTATCTGGCTGCTCTCGCTTTAGAGCAGGTAAGTGGGAAGTGAGACATGGCAGGCTTATTGTAAGTTCTTGCTGTTTCATAATTGGCTTCGTGCAAGAAAGCCCTCAAAACCACAGCGAAAGAGCCGAAACAAGCAGCAGCTCGCGGATCGCATCCCATGGGAGACTGAGGGCCGCAAATGTGGCTGGTGGGACCATTGCTGATAGTTTCACTAGAGCTCTCGGGAAACAGTGCAACCAGCATTCCTGGGCCTTCGGGAGATACATACTGCTCTTGGCTGGGACGTTAGCCACTCTGATGGATATTTCAGTCAAAGTTCGTCGCAAGACTTGCCTCGGTCCAGTTTGCCCTGAGACTTCGGTCTCATATTTCCCGCCGCCTGGGCGCGCTTGTTATACTGGTGCCATGACGAACAAGTGCCTTCTTCGGATGTAAGCCCCTTGGACTAGTGGGTGCGCCCAATGATGGTGGTTCATGCGGTACAGGCGCACCTCGCGTTTGCTGCAGCTTTGTCCTTCGAAAGGTAACGATCAGGTTCTGCTCTGGGTTGCCTGCCATGTTTTGCTAGTGCACAGGTGAGCCGAGACTAGCATTTAGTGCGTGTTGAAGCGCGAAAGCGGTAACACCTAGCGCTCAAAGGCGTGACAACTGGAATGTTGGCTCTACTGACTGAAGAATGGTGGGGGGGGGGGGGGGTCGTCATTTCCTAGCGGTGCGAGGAATGACCAACATTCCTGGCGGTCGGGAGATTCATACTCTCTTTGGCTGGGAAACATTTCCCTCTCGGCTTGATGTTTCAGCGCGTGTAGTCGCGAGACTTGCTTTGCTATGCATCGCTTGCGGTTACTGTTCGCGCCCGTTTTCTGATATGAAAACTTGTTTCCTGTTGGGGGGGGGGGCGCTAAGTAAATAAAAAGGGATTGTTGGCACTTTGGTTCCACCAAATACCTGTGGGATTAATCTTCGTTCTCGTTCACGTGGTTCACGCGAAGTCGTTTTTCAAAAATGTGGTCAGACACGAAATTGTTTGAGAGCTGGCGAAAGTAAGTTGATAAGGAAAATAAGCGGCAGTATTAAGGTGAGTTCTTGGTTCTTCAGCAAGAATTTTTTTCACGGTTACGTCATGGGTGCGGTAGTGAATATGGGAAGCTTGGATCAAACACATCGGTCGAACAACGCCGCCGTCACGTCAGCGGAACAATGTGAGAATACTGTACATGTATGTTCTCGTCACTTTGTCGATCACCGACTGACCAACGAAAATCAGTATCCAGTCCTACACACGGGGCAAAGTGATGTACAATTGACATCAGGCACAGCGAGATTCGTGATGCACCCCAAGTGGACGAAGTAGGAGAAGTGATCCATGGAAATAGAAATGGTGGAGAAGTTATAAATGACCCTTCTGGATTTGACTGTCGGGCCAGCACAACGATTGGAGATCACAACCTATTGTCCATGTCCTGGGTGAGACGAAGATGGGGAAGAAGTAACCGAAGGTAAGACTGGGTGAACTGTGGCCTTGGGTCGGGTCGGGTCGGGTCACATTTTTGAAAGATCGGTTCAAACGGGTCAAAAATACAGAAATTTTGCAAGTTACTACTATTAGCAACTACAGAGACCTTTTCATAGTTGTTCGACTCCAGGGTTTGCAGTATATGCTTCATGCATGCATGCACAAAGTCTTTCATTCCATGTTCTCATTCTGGTGACTTCCGAGAATGTCAGACAAATTGTAAGCTGTGAAATGACCAATTTTTCTGAGTAATTTCTGCAAAGGGAGGTCCATATGTAAGAGTTCTCATAAACATTCTTTTCAACTCTGATGAATGGGTGGGACTAGCCACACTCTAACATAAGAAGGAATTAATAACTTTTAGCAGGTCGTAGAAGTATCTAAAATCACATTTGATTCCCGAATATGACATAACTTCCTGGGTATAACTGGCTGGAAGAGCAGTATAGTCTGTACCCAAACACCAAATATGTACCAATAATAGCCCCCTTGACCACCATCCAAATTATGAAGGTGCCTTGAATTATGGAGGTGCATTAGAATGAGGGTTGTAGGAACTACTGCATGCACCGCAGGAGAAGTGAATGGCTATTAAAAAAGCATGAAGTCTTGTCCAGTTTCATAGGCTTTTGCCCCCTCGTCAGTTCATCGGCACTGCGTAGGCACTATGGTGTTAGCAAAGGAATGAAAATCTTTCCAAACCAATAACTTTTGTATCTTCATTTTCCGCCCGTTTAAAGCTATGTACAGTAGTAGACGCTGACGACAGTCTCGCACCAAAAAAACAGCAGCCGTCCAAGATCAAATGGCTGAGCCATCCGTCTCACCACTCAAACATCTCAAGAAAGCTAATTATTATTATTATACACTCCCTTATTTTATTCATTATACAGCAGCAGTGCAAGACCAGAGCAGTGCTAGATAACAAGATGATGCGCTTGCTTGTCAGAGTGTGGCTCCATTCGAATATCAATCGAAAAACCGGGTATGGGTACATTTTTTGAAAAATGACGGGTATGGGTATGGGTACGGGTACAGAGATCGTCCAGCGAGTACCGGTAGGGTACGACTTTCATACCCGTGCAGGACTCTGCCCTCTGCTGGGTTCTAAAAAATTTATCGATGTATTTTAAAAGAGCCCTCTAGCAGCGTTGGAACTTCTTGTCGTTGTTGGATTAGGCCGCCAGCGGCTCACTTCAGGGGCGACAACTTCGTTAGTTAGTCCCTGCAAACGCAGAATCCATGCAAAGAACAGAAGGAAGCTGCTTGTGTGCATGCTCACCCAGTCTGGCAGGACAAACGCAGCAGCAGGCTCGTATTTTCCGCTAGAAATCAATTATTCACCGTAATAGCTGACGCATAAGGCACATAGTGTAGCATAGGCATTACATAGTGTACGTATACATATACACTATTTAATACTCATGCAGAACATTTATGCCGACCAGAGGGCCCATTCCTGAAGTTACACAGAGCTTCTGAGGCCATACAGCAGGCACTGGTGCTTACCGTTTCCTTGTTCACCAAACACCAAACTCGATACCAGGTCATGCTTCGTTGCGAGGCGCCCTTTTTGACCTCCTTTGAATAACTCCGCCCACTAAACAGTCGTTGCGAAATGTACTCGTTAAACTAACGAGGCAGACTATTTGAGTGTCCTCCTCAATTTCGTGTCAAAAACCGAAGAAAAACATCACAAATGACCATAGAAACAGTTTGCCAAAATTTTAGCTGCCAATGGCCACGTGGTCAGCTGTGACCAGCGGTCAAAGTTGGCTGGTTTACGCGCTCGAATTCGAATTCCTATAGTAGCGGTGGGCGGAGCTACCATGGTACCTGAGCGTCATTCTTACTTCAAAACCTGCAGAAGGCGGAGACTAGAAGAAGTGTGCATCTGGAAAAGTGCGCTAGTCTTGATCCAGGCTTGAAACCAGGCTTGAAACTTTCCTTTCTTTCCATCCAAGATCAGAGAAATTTCGAGAAACAAGAGTTTTGGAGAAGTTTTTTGTTTTTCAATCAAAGTAATTTAATTTCTTTATTGGGGGGGGGGGGGGGGGAAATTTTATAGATGCATTGTCATGTTTAAAAGGGTAGCTAGAATTTTTACGAGGTAAATGTGCATCATCTTATTTCTTTTTCAGATTTCGACGATAAACTGATATCGATCGATATCGTTCGTAGAAAGTCTTCATTTTTTTGGTAAGTGTCCGTTCTGTCGATTTGTTTGTGAATAAGTGTCCAGGTTCGAGGAGATGCAAAAGTTTTTCCCAAAAAATGACGTCCAAGGTAATTTAAAATCAAGTTTTGAAAAAGCGATAAAAAAGTTGAGATTTGCTGCTAAAAATGTGTCACCGATACTTACTTAAAGTTGTTAAAAGATTCGATAGGAAATTCAGGATCGTCCCCCAAAACTGTGGCATTTTGACGAATTTCTAAATTTTTATGAAGAAACGAGTTTTTGATTGAATTCATGAAACTATATCGAATATCTGAAAAATGAGGGGCGGAAATTAAAGTTGCCCTGCCAATTGCGACAATTTCCAGTGTAGCAACTGGTTTTTCATGTTATTCACGATCAGAAATAATGTTTGAAACTTTCTTGAAGCAAGTGTCTTGGGAACTTGTTTATTTCAAGTCATGATTGTGTTTTCGATGCCTCATGCTCCATGACGCTAATTATAGGAGGAAGCGACGCGCAGGTATGTGGAGCCGAGTCGACGCATCCGTAAGCCATCGCGTGCTGTTGAGGTCACGAGCAGTATCGACGTGGCGGATTTGGACAAAAGAGACCAGGTAAGTTTGGGAAGTGCTCAGCCAGCATAGGGCCAATACTCTAGAGGTCAGGTCGGGGTCGAGGTCAAAGGGTTAAGGTCAGGTCGAGGTCGAGGTCAAAGGGTTCAGGTCAGGTCGAGGCTTCTGGGGGGGTCCCCTTTTTAAACTGGGAAACTGTGCAGTGCTGGTGAAGCTGTTTGACCCCTTGGTCGTTTTTCCTCGATGTCGTGGCCAAGGGTGGCTACCCCTGACCGCGGCCAAACAGCAAGAAATGCCAACTTTGTCATAATACTAAAGCCGCATGTTTTCAGGAGTAAATGTAAGAGATCAGCGAGGCATATTGCATGGGCGTGCAGAAATAACGGCTACCCCTGGACCACATAACGATTTGGTGTGATGCGTTCGATCGCTGAAATGCACCAACTAAATGCCGCTGATCGATACGCAACTGGTCGAACCGAGAAGCCTTTTGGGCGCGGCAATCTGAATCACCAGCCTCGATTAGTTCCTGTGGAAGGGGTATCAAGCCGGAGGCGGTTTGGGTCGCAACGGGCATGGCATAAAGGTAATCTAAATGCAATAGGAGTTGAATAGGCGTAATTTCAGCAAATTTTTAGGAAGGTGTGGCGTAAGTGCTATTGGTTTTGGCGGACGATAGTAGCGTCGAGACCCATATTATTATCGAATCGGATGCTCATTGTTTGATGAGGCCAAGATTTTGAGAAAGAATTTGGGGTCTCGTCGATTTGAAGAGAGGAATTGGAGCTTGTTTGAACTACCTCTGCCAAGTCTAGGTGCTGTGTTCTTGATGTCCAAAATGCTGTCTTCACGACCATGGGCAAGGCCATGATGCAAAGATAAACGCGGGTATTTAGAAAGATTTGTTCGAAAATTTTGTAACGCGAATATACGGTTATGGAATTAAGTGCTGTCCTGAATAAAATGGTGCAGCAAGTGGTTTCGTGAGTCTCGATGTGCAGTAGTTATGGCTGTAGTAATGCGGACTTTGAAAAGGTTTCATTAGTTTGCAAGGCGCCTCGGTTCTTTTTTCAGTTGCACACGTTTTTATAGCTTTAAGGAAAACAATGAATGCGAACGGCGGGGGCGGCGGTGGAGGTGGCGGTCGGCTGAGGCCGAAGACGACGGCGACTGCTTCCACGCCGCCACCAGGGCCATGGTTAAGACGGCTGCGGTCACGCTTGGCCAAATGTTGAAAGAGTTGCTGCGAGTGCTTTTGAAAGTTGCTGCGGAGAGCTTTAACAATTTTGAAGTTTTTTGAGTTTTTTTGAGTGATATAAAATTTGTTTTTTTTGTAAGTTTTGTAATCGTTGTAGCCCACACGTGTTGTACATGAATAAGTGACGAGGAAGCGAGTACTTAAGGATGAGCTTGTGAGTCGAGCGTCAAGAAGAAGCCTGGCCAAAGTAGCTTTCTTGGTCGCTTCTTGTTATTCCTTTTGTGCCAGGGCTGTTTTCTTGAACTCCCGCCTTCAGTAAGCCCAATGCCTGATCATCATGGAATATACAACACCATGGCTACCTTATAGATCTAGCAGGCTGGCTCAAGCACACAAACCGTTATCGATTGACATGTCACCATTGCGCACGCCCTATTCCCTAGCGTTGAAGGAGAAAGGAGGGCTCAGCATACAAGTCTCTGGCCACGCCATACCATTAAAGTTACCGCAAAAGCAGTCATATTTTTGAAAACAGCTTCAAAAGCTGAATAAAATCGTCGTCTTTGTTTTGTAATTTCAAGGAAACAATAAAATTTTCAAATATCCCGCTTGCAATTGTTCACATGTACATACGCGACTCCTATAGCAAACAGTCTCCAAATGGGCGAAAAATGATAACAGGACGAGTGCGCGCTGTTTTTCTTTAAAATTCTCTTGTCATATGATATTTCATATGATAACGACAAGAAAGAGAACACACAAGTTGAAACGAGTTATTTGAGTGGCGGTTGTTAGCAGTCCCGTGGACGATTCTCGCCCATTTGCAGACTGTTTGCTATAGGAGTCGCGTATGCACATGTGAACAATTGCAAGCGGGATATTTGAAAATTTTATTGTTTCCTTGAAATTACAAAACAAAGACGACGATTTTATTCAGCTTTTGAAGCTGTTTTCAAAAAACATACTGCTTTTGCGGTAAGTTTAATGGTACGACGTGGCCAGAGACTTGTATGCTGAGCCCTCCTTTCTCCTTCAACGCTAGGGAATGGGGCGTGCGCAATGGTGACATGTCAATCGATAACGGTTTGTGTGCTTGAGCCAGCCTGCTAGATCTATAAGGTAGCCATGTACAACACGAGTGGGCACAAAATTCATGGAATATACAACGCAGGTCACCCATAGTCACAGGAGATATCGGCGAGCAGGTCGCCCACAGTTATGCTAGTGTCCACCTCGATTAGGGCCACCTCACCATTTCCGCTAACGTTAACGCATATTTTCATTTTTTCTGATCTAAAAAGCAAGCAGCACATGATTTACCCTCCAAAAATCTCAATTCCTTGCATAAGCTTTATCAAAACCTATGAACCTACATCTTTTAAACCAGACCCAAGCTGACACAAGCCGACCCATTTTTTCCAAACTTTTTTTAAGTATTTGTTCTTTTTGTTTTTTAATGACATCAGTCGGCAAAAAAATGTATCATTTCCTTTCTTCAACTTTGTCCCGAAGCAATTGTTACGCGAGCAATCATTGAAATTGACGGGGCAATTCCATTTTCCGTTCCTCCCTGTTCTAGATATTTGATTAATTTTCATGAATTGTATCAAAAACTCGTTTCTTCATAACAATTTAGAAATCCTTCAAAATGCGACATTTTTAGAAGGCGATCCTTAGTTCACCGTCGAATTTTTTTGCAAGCAACTAGAACTAATCCTCGGTGCCACAAATTTGGGAGAAACCTTAACTTTTTTGTCATTTTTTCTACAGTTTTAAAAAAATTATCCTCCACCTCATTTTTTTTGGAAAAACTCTTGCATCTCCTCGAACCTGGACACCTATTCACAAACAAATCGACAGAACGGACACTTACCAAAAAAAAATAAAGACTTTCTACGAACGATATCGATCGATATCAGTTTATCGTCGAAATCTGAAAAAGAAATAAGATGATGCACATTTACCTCGTAAAAATTCTAGCTACCCTTTGAAACATGACAATGCATCTATAAAATTTCCCCCCCCCCCCCCCCCCCAAATAAAGAAATTAAATTACTTTGATTGAAAAACAAAAAACTTCTCCAAAACTCTTGTTTCTGGAAATTTCTCTGATCTTGGATGGAAAGAAAGGAAAGTTTCAAGCCTGGTTTCAAGCCTGGATCAAGACTGGCGCACTTTTCCACATGGCTATACTATATGTGATAAATCACTGGCTCGCACCGACGCGGGCGCCCCCTAACGGTATGAATCAGTCAGCGTGTCCGGCATTCTCCATGAAAGCCTGGAAAGGAATGATAACAAATGAACTGTGCCGAGAGGCATGAAATCAGTCGAATGTGGACAATTTGAACTGTCATCACGTTTGGGCGAAAACATCGTCTTTTGAATTTGCCGCCAATCAGGTTCGAAGGCATACTGTGCACAGCTGCGCAACATAGTCAGCTTGCCGCATCCTAGCAGACGAGATCGATAAGAACCTGATTGGCGGCAAATTCAAAATAACAATGTTTTCGCCCAAACGTGATGACAGTTCAAATTGTCCACATTCGACTGATTTCATGCCTCTCGGCACTGTTGATTTGTTATCATTCCTGCCCGGGCTTTCATGGAGAATGCCGGACACGCTGACTGATTCATACCGTTAGGGGGCGCCCGCGTTGGTGCGAGCCAGTGATTTATCACATATAGTATAGCCATGCTTTTCCAGACGCACACTTCTTCTAGTCTCCCCCTTCTGGGGCCTGTTTCACCAGCCGTCCGTCCTCCGTTAACGGATCCGTTCTGGGACGGACGGAGGGAGGAGCGTTTCACCAGAAACGGACGGAGGGTAAAAACGGATCCGTCCAGGACGGGTACCCGTCCACCCGTAAACGAGTGCTCCCGTTTCACCAAATTCTACAGTATGCCAAGAAACGGGTGCCCGTCCCCAAAGATTCGGCTCAAAACGGGTAGAATAGAATGGGCCAAAATTGATCCATTTTCCTATCTCGTGCACTCCGCGGCTACGTCATTTGTGTCGGTGGTCTGCGTAAAATTATTCATTTATTTCAAGTAATTTATCAATCGATTTGCTCAGAATTATGAACGTTGGTTTGTACTTCAATCCACCTTTATGGGACAATGATGGCAACGATGACGATGAAATTCCTCGGCGACCAAAGATTTTTCGGCCCCGCATTAATTTTGACAGGGACGAAGTAGACACGAAGCAGAGATTCCGTTTGACGAGGGCACATGTAGAACTATTGGTAGATCGAATTGGTAACTACTTAAAACACGACACCGACAAGAATTGCGCTTTGACTCCACGCCAGCAAATTATTGTGAGCCTTCGGTAAGATTTTATCACATTGCTTAGTTTCTACTTGATGTAATATTTATGGCCACATTGCTATCAAGATAAGTGGCCTGTTGCAGGTATTTGGCGACGGGAGATAACTATCGCTCAGTGGGAGATGCACACGGTGTTAGTAAATCTACTCTTTCACGTGCGTTGCACCGATTCGTGGAAAATGTCAATCGACACATTTACCCGAGAATCGTCGACTGGCCGAATGATCCAGCTCAATTACGCGGCATCGCGAACGAATTTCAAGCCAAACGTGGCATGCCGTGCGTGTTCGGCTGTGTGGATGGCACTTACATTGATATCATTGCCCTGAATGAGGAGGAACCGACTTTTGTAAATCGTCATGGTCGTCACTCATTGAACGTGATGCTCGTTTGTGGACCAAAGTTGAGGTATGTTGCGCCAAACTAAGCTTTTTGTAATACGGGCTTACGTTTATTATGCTTTCAGGTTTTATTATGTGTCAAGTCGATAGCCTGGTTCCGTACATGACGCTCGGGTATTTCGTAATAGCTCATTGAAACGAAGATTGGAAACTGGCTGGCGGCCGATTCCGTTGGGCGTTTTGTTGGGGGATTCTGCTTACGGTGACTGTGATTACCTCGTCACTCCCGTCGCGGCCCCTGAAACTCGGCAAGAACGTCACTACAATACTGCACATCGACGCACGCGAAATCTTATCGAATGCGCCATCGGAATCTTGAAACAACGCTTCCGTTGTTTACTCTGCAGCATGCATTTCCGTCCCGTTTTCGCGGCCGAGGTTATCAAGTGTTGCGCAGCTTTACATAACTTACTGATGCCCGACGACGAAGCCGATGAAGCATTAGATGAATTTGATCGTGTGCACAATGCGGACGACGATCACGATTATCATGGTGGTGGTGTATACTAAACATAGGAGAGACCGATCTTATTCCTACTTTCTACTCTTGCCGTCGGCGTCGCCCATTAGCAGACGACAATTGTGTGCCTGCGCATCATCTCTTGGCCCCCACCCCGGCGTCCGTCCATCCGTCCGTCTGTTCACCCGTTTTGCACGAGTGACTGGTGAAACACCCGTTGGACGGACTCGTCCAAGACGGGCCCGTTTTAGACGGACGGACGGATCCGTTAACGGAGACGTGGTGAAACGGGGCCCAGGAGGTTTTGAAGTAAGAATGACGCTCAGGTACCATGGTAGCTCCGCCCACCGCTACTATAGGAATTCGAATTCGAGCGCGTAAACCAGCCAACTTTGACCGCTGGTCACAGCTGACCATGTGGCCATTGGCAGCTAAAATTTTGGCAAACTGTTTCTATGGTCATTTGTGATGTTTTTCTTCGGTTTTTGACCCGAAATTGAGGAGGACACTCAAATAGGCTCAAATAGGCGTAAGCGCACATCATTTCATCAAATTCGTCTAAAAAGACCAGATGACCTTTTGTGACCTCCAGCTTCTCTAACTAGCCCCCGGAATATTCAGTCATCCCTCACCTCTGGCAACGTTCGAAGCCATTTCCACATTTCCGGCAGTGTTACAACTGATTTTTCCCAAATTTCTTTCAAGAACTCACAGAAAAGAGGCTTATCGTTAGTAAAATTCGTGAACGAGAGCAAAAATTAATTTAACAGATATTTGGTGGAACCAAGGTGCCAACAATCCGTTTTTATTCACTTGGCGCACCCCTTACATTTTCTGTCCAGGAACGAGACAGGAAACGAGTTTTCATATCAGAAAACGGGCGCGAACACTGACGGCACGCGATGGATCGCAAATTTGTCCCAGCAAAGCCTTTTTTTTACCGTTTACGTGCTCTGTTCACACACTGAACTGACAACCGAATCGTTATGGCCATCATCTGATGCAGTTTTCTAGCTGGAAGTAGATGGCAGTGGTTGCGAGTACATCAGGCAAAATGGTGAAGCAGTGGACTAAGCTCCATTTTAAAAACCAAATATCAAAAAGCTGCATGTATAGTTACCAAGCGTGATGGAATAGATATTGGGGGGACAAATAAGGAAGATGACTTGTGATACTGATAATGTGCAAGCAGCTTAATCCCGCCCCAAAAGTCCCAACAAGCAGTCCAGCTCCGAGCAGCTGCAGCAGCTGCAGTGCTCCTAGAAAAACAAGACTATGCAAAAACGGCCATCTTCAATAGCGAATCGCCTTATGTATTTCATTGTCCACAATGCCACATCGAAATGCAGCAACTCGATGGGTCTCAGGAAAAAATGGATGCATTTTGTGCGCAGAAAGTTTGTGGAAACGAACAAGCTACATTGCCAATAATTGACAGCAAAGAGGAGCACGAATTTTTGTACAATACATTCACAAAGGACGATTTGATGTTGAGGCTGATCAATAGGTGTGCGAGGTGTGCGCAAATTTAAAATCGCGCGCCTACTGTAGTCGCAGGTCCCAACTGCTTATGACAAACGAGAACGAGCTGTGCGCAGGGTACCCGAACAATAGGGGTATCTTTTAGCATAGGGGCGTCAGGCCAGCGGATCTCATTTCGATCATTTCAAAAGCTTATATGTTCGGCCATCAAAAATTCAAGTTTTACTCATTCTATCTATTCAGAATTCCGTCTAAAAAACGTTGAACTGTGTTGAGTAGCCGAATAAATTTTGTTTTCGCCGCGAAGTACCGTCAGATATAATTTTCGATGTATTCGATGGTGAGAACCGACATCATGTCACTGTTCATGATTAGATTTGACATAAGTGGCGTTCAAAAAGTCCTTAAAGGGAAACGAGAAAGCGACGATGAAATTTGTTGATTTCGAAAAAAAAACAAGTTGGACGAGATGTCACTGAAATGAAAGAAAACGGAAATGAAACAGTGATCCCAGCTTTTTTAAAGCGGCCAGGTTTTTATTGACCAGAAATATTGTCATGAGTTTGAAGTTTTTACGACCTTTGTCAAATGGTATTCTGATCATTGTCTCCCTTTTTGGGCGCTTTTGCCGTTTGGTTCCCAGGCAAAGGCTGGTATAAGGCTGGCTGAAGCCTAATATCAGCCTAAGCTTAAGTCGTATACCAGACTAAGCCAGAGCCTAAGCCTAGTATCAGCCTAAGCCTAAGCCATCTGCTAGCCTAAGCCCAAGTCTAAGCCTAGTATCAGCCTAAGCCTAAGCCATCTGCTAGCCTAAGCCCAAGTCTAATATCAGCCTATGCTAACCTATGTTGGGGACCAAACAGCAAAAGTGCCCCTTTTTGGATATACCTTTTGGCAGTTTTTAAGAATGTTCATGACTAGGTGAAGTAGCGAGGCCAACTTGATAACTGTGTTATCTGTAAGTTTGTTACGATTTTACCATTGGAATTCTTGGAATAGGGTATGAATACTTACTGTTTGCTTGAATGAAATATCAGATTTCCTCGAAATGCACAAATGCTGGATGCAAATGCAAATGCTAATAACATAGATAATAAATCAAGGCAACTCTTTCATCGCCAGTTTTTGCAGTAGTTTGGTTCAGGTTCAGATAAGCTAACTTTCTCAAAACGATGTTTTGTAAGACCACATGAAATATCCTTATCACGTGGCAAGCATGATAATCGTATTGGCCCAAAAATATAGATTTAAAACCATGTTCAGGGTCAAATGAAAAGGTCACAGAAATATAAATACATGCAATATCATTCGCATACGAACATACCCAGTACACGGCCTCTTTCAGAGCATTTTGGCATCGAAACATTAAAAACGACGATAAGCAAATCACTTCCCTCTATTTCCTCATTCTCAAATGTTTCGCAAAAGGACCTGAGTCATCCGGTATACCAACTTGAAACATATGGCGTCCGTGAGCGCGTCACAAATTCGGCGACGGATTTAGAATTGCTAGCAAACAGTCCGATTTCTCTAAAATTTTCGAGGCCATTTTTGTCCAAAGCCGACTTCGAATTTAACTTCCAAAGCTGCACACGTAGGCGCACAATCGTTCCATTTGCGTTTCCGCGATGAAGGAATTCCCGCGTAATGATCTGATTAATTATGCAAGAAATAATGTAAATTGTTGCCTTGTCGAATAACTACCAATCGGAGAAGTTAAGACAGTTTTATTATTCAGACAGTTCTTTATTTTCGCAATGTACATGAAGTTTTTCACGGACACAGCCCAAGTTTGCCTCGCGCCAATGCTGAAAGATACCCCTTTTCCAGCATACCCCGCGCACAGTCCATTCATTCTTGTCATAGGCAGTCGGCGCGGGAAGTTCAAATTAGCGATTTCGGCTCCACACGTCGAAAAGGTCTATTCAAGTTGGGTTTGGGGCAGATAAATCGTAGTTTATCTCGGGATGACACTAGAGTGCAGCCCCCTTTGTCGTTGGAGAGAATACGGCCCTCGAAGAATCCTATAAGAGCCTGCTGCCTTCTTTGTGGCATACACAAAAACGCATTGTCTTCATAATGTTAGCACAAAAAAAGGGTTTAAAAAACTGGTTGGAGTGGTCGGCTGGAGGCAGTGGTCTCTCAAGTCGTCGAGATCAGGCATGTGAAGAATAAAATTGCCAAAGTCAATATGGATGAAATTTCTATAAAATTGCTGATTCAATGAATGGCTTTTGTCGCATTACTAAGCAAAGGTCGATCAAATTCGTCGACTAGACCTGGAATCGATCGATCGTTCGGAGACAAGCCACGGATTGCCCACCAAAAAGCATGCAGAGTGTCGCAGTTTGATAAAGTCTCCTCAATAAATGCAGATGTCGCTTATCGAACCAACCACTGTAGAAGGGAAGAACAGGGCAGAGTCCGCCAGAACACTGACACAAAACCAGGCACTTTTTAAAGCCAGCTTCGAAAAATGTTAGCTGCAGCCGAAAAACTTGGCAAAACACATCGGAAAAACCAAAAACTGCGCTGCGGCTAGAATTGAGGTGAGATCCACGTGTTTTAAATTTCCCGCCTTTTCAGACCGGGGCCTAAACTTGAGGATCGCGCAGCATGACCACGCAGATTTTTCGAGTTGTTGTCGAAAAAAACCTGTTTTGGAAAAGAAAAGTCTGGAAAGAATCTTCAATTTGGCAAGGAAACTAAAATAACGAAAAAGAAAATTTCTGCGTAAGTACCTTTTGTAAGATTTGTGCGTAGGAATAGTCGTGGGAAGGTCATCCGTGTAATCGTAAGTGACACGATTTCTATCCCACAATTTATTATAACCAGATATGTAGATATCTATAAATTAGATGCAGCCTGCAGCTAGCATATCATCTTCGATCAAGGTGCAGCCAATCGCCTGTTTGCCGGGCTCATCCTTCTTGCCATTCAGTAGGTGCATGGAAGCATGAGGCGTACAGTCTCGCTAATGAGTTCCTCGTGGGTGGCTAACTGGGTGGTATAATACTGTAGATCGACCGGCGCCGGCTGTATGACAAAAAAACCATATTCAAATACAAAATTTGAACTCGACGCCATCTAAAAGTTTGAGCGAGATGATGTGTTTGGTTGATCTACTGTATCAAAGCTCCTTTTGCAGAAACATGTCCAACAAAAATTTCAAAACGAAGACAGAAAATGCCTCGACCGACGAGGAAGAAATTCCGAATCCAGCCGCGGCACCGAAAAGAAATTCGGGTGTGCCCAAATTGCTCCTGTTGACCATTATCAATTAAAGGATGACAAGCAAGAAACGCAAGATAGACAAGGAAGAGAGAACGAAGGAGACGAAAACGGAGGGAAGGCGGTGAGTTTGTTTGTTTAGATTACCAGCTTAGGTTTTTGGGAGTTCAGTATCTACAGTAAGACTTGCGATTCGGCCTGGGTGGGATCTGAAAATTATAAGGTTCAGAAAGCAAGAAAAGTAGGCTTATTGGTTCAATTGCCCCCGTCTAGGCGAGAAAAGTTTTCAAATTTGTAATGTTATAATTTTAAAAATGGGGTTGAACCCCCTGGATGAGCCAAAAATTATTGGCCTATTTCCCCCCCCCCCCCCCCCCCCCCCCAATGGTGCAGCTGAGAAAATCCTGACCTACCTCCAGATGAGCTAAAAATTAGTGTCCTCCTATGGTAAAACCAAGGAAATCCTGCCCCATGCCGCGACTTTTGGCGTGACCCTGTTCGAGTAACATTCTTGGAGCGAAAAGAAATCAGCGAAAAGAGAATGCTCTGTAACTTTGGAAAAAAGAGCTGTGAATTTCAGAAATCCGACCACGAAAAGCCCGTCAAGTCGCTCGACCACTTTCAGTGCTAGTCGCGCAGACCATGGGAGATCGCAGCCACTTCGCGTAGGTGCGGACTTTTCCAACAACATCAGTTCGGAAAATGGAATATCAGATCAAAAGTTTTCTACTCGATTTCCTCGAGTATGTGGTAGTGAATTCCGTCGAGTCAGAAAGCGAGTCTTCTGCGCTCATACCATCCTCCATCCACTCCAAAATTCTTTGACCATTTGAACGCGTCATGCGCTTGGTCGATCTTCTGTTTCAAACCTTTTGCAGAAACATGTCGGACAAATCCCTCAAAAAGATTGCAGCTGGCCACGGCCAACGAGGGAAAAAACCGAATCCCACCGCAGCCCCAAAAGGAAATTGAGGTGTGCACGAATTGCCACCGCCTCTCAGTGAAGTACCAAGTGAATAACGACAAAGAAGAATGATTGAATTTCTCCATTCGTTCCGGAATGGATGGAGAAATTCAAGCGCTCTAGCAAAACTGATTGAAACAAACTAAAAACTGCGCTGGGGCTAGACTGAGGTTGAAATCCACGTGTTTCAAAATTTCCCGCCTTTTCAGACCGGGGCCTGAACCTGAAGATCGCGCAGCATTACCACGCAGATTTTTCGAGTTGTTGTCGAAGAAACCTGTTTTGGAAAAGAAAAGTCTAGAAAGAATCTTCAATTTGGCTAGAAAAGTACAATAACGAAAAAGAAAATTTCTACGTAAGTACTTTTTGTAAGATGTGTGCGTAGGTATAGTCATGGGAAGGTCATCCGTGTAATCGCAAGTGACACGATTTCCATCACACAATGCAAAAAATCGTTATGTAAATATCGCTAATCCGGTTCAGTTCGGCCGGATCAGTGATTTGGTCGATGCTGGCTTATTTTTTCTTTGGTAATAAATTTATAAAGCTGTGAACAAAAATTTTATTCTTACGAGATATCTATAAATTAGCGCGAGCCTGGAGCTAGTATATTATCTTCTTCGATCAATGTGCAGCCAATAGCCTGTTTGCCAGGCTCATCCTTCTTGCCATTCAGTAGCTGCATGGGAAGCATGAGGCTTACAGTCACGCCAATGAGTTCCTCGTGGGTGACTAACTGGGTGGTATAATACTGTAGATCGGCCGGCGCCGACTGTATAACAAAAAAAACCGTATTCAAATACAAAATTTGGACTAGATACCGCATAAAAATTTGAGCGAGATAATGTGTTTGGTTGATCTACTGTATCAAAGCTCCTTTTGCAAAAAAATGTCCGACAAAAATTTCAAAACGGCAAGAGAAAATGCCTCGGCCGAAGAGGAAGAGAAGCCGAATCCAGCTGCGGCTCCGAAAGGAGATTCTGGGGTGGCCAAATTGCCACCTCCTTCAGTTGACCAGTATATAGTAAAGGACGACGAGCAAGAAAGGCAAGGAAAAGAGTTCGAAGGAGAGAACGAAGGAGCCGAAGTGAGGTTGTTTGTTTGGATTCGCAGCTAAGGTTTTTAAGAGTCCATTATTTACTGGAAGACTTGCGATTCGACTTGGGGGTGGGGTCTGAAAGGTTCTAGGTTTAGAAAGCAAGAAAAGTAGGTTTCTTTGTTCCATTGCCCCCCCTCGGCTCAAAAAATTTTTTAATTTGTAATGTTAAAATTTACGATAGATTACATACAATAGACTACAGTAGATATTTCTGATATTGGAGGGGATGGGCCTTTGTAAATTGTTTGCTATGGGTTAAAGCAATGTTGGAATATGGATGAGAAATGTATGGCTTTTTAGAACTCGTCGCCATGATTTCGATCAGAAGGAAATTTTT
>JASANH010000743.1:0-31274 GCA_030248295.1 Mesodorylaimus sp. YZB2_4 | reverse complement strand
CCTCAACCACCTCACCTTGACTCGACTGTCATATTCGGCTGGTAATTTTTCCAAAATCAGATACGAATCCTTGTTGACGCCAACCAAATCACCCGGTTTCAACTCGGTAGCATCGACGAGAGTTTTGATAACGGCGCATTTGGTTTTCGATGCGTCCAAATCAACATTGGCTCCTTCCTGAATCACTCCGCTCCAAGCGGATCCAAGTCCAACAATTCGATCACGTTCGATACAAGATATGGTAGTGTTTTATTGACTTTTATACGGTTCTTGATTTTCCTTTAAAAAAAATTTTTCACTTTCTGAACGAAAAACTTTTTTTTGGATACATAGCTTTAGAAAATAGAACCCGGATCACAACATATATACCTGATCAAAATTTTTTCACCCCGTATCTGACGAGGACTTTCAATTTTTTCATCGCAAACAAGAGACGGGAAAAACAAAAAATCTTAAAATACCAAAAACTTCTACCTTTATACGATCTTTCAAATTTTGCATTTCATTATTAATTCTAGTCGCTTCGCTTCGCAAAATACGTAATTCGCTATCTAATAGACGATACCGACCAACAATATCTTCAGTTGGTAAACGCAAAATTTCATCTTCCAAATTTTCGATATCGTCCGTCTTCTCCGATGGACCATCACCTTTTCCTTGCATTTTTGAGTCCGCCATGATCAAAATTAAAGAGCTGGGTCAGAATAAAGTGAAGCAAACAACTTTTTGAGGGTTTGATTTCTGAAAACAACAGAAAATCGGGAAAACTTTTAGAAAATGACAATGCGTTTGCGGAGCAGCACCAGCAGTGATGCGCAGGTAAGCTCTTAGTGGCGGGAAATTCAAAATCAAAAACCTAAAAACTGGTCAGTTCGCCAAAGTTATCTTGTAGAACACAACGCTGGAAAAAGTGAAACATTCTGCTTTTCTTACAAATGCAGTAAAATCTTGTGAGCAAATAAATATTATCAAGAAGGGACTCTGTCAGATTTACGTATGCTCATCCGAAGCATTACATACGATGTTTCTCAAAATCTAATGATTTCATTCGGGGTACAACAGCTCGCACGGACTCACTACAATCTAATTCACATCAGAAATGGGCACAAATTCAAAACCAAAACTCTAAATTTTCTCTAAACTTTTCTCATTTTGCTGTTCTAATTTTTTCCTTTCTTCATGCCTTCTTTTCCTTTCCTCGATCTTTTTCTTCAGTTCTTCTTCTCGTCTAGCCTTTTCTTTATTTCGTTTTTCAACCAAATTCTGATTCTCTCGCTCAGCCATAATTTTTCGAATCGTACAAGCTGTTGACGTTGTTAAGGTGACCAAAACGAATCCCGCAAAACCATGAACACCGGCACGATGCCAGTTACTTGTCCAACCAAAACTGGATAAAAAAGCGACGAAATATCCACCAGCACCAAAGGCGAAACTGCTGCCAACGCAAGGTCGTGATAAGAATTTACCAAAGGAAGTTTTTTGAAGCCATGTGTCGTCTAAACCGCCAGGAATTTTCAAATCTTGCGTGTCATCTTCAGATTTTGACATTCCGATAATTAAGTCAGGCGGAAATGACCTAAAATTAATCGAAAAAACTTTTTTCCCTGTTCTTCGAAGTTTCTCTGCAATTTTTAGGAGTCGATCTGCCGAATTTTCACGATTCCCGATTTTCCGCCATTTTGCAGACAACTTTTTGATTTGTTATGAGTACGACATTGAACCGTGCGTGTGCGCGAGGCTACAGTAAACAGGCAAAACTCGATTTTTCGTCGAATTTTCGAAATTCAAAATTTGCGATGGTGCTGGCGTACATTTTTTTCCGCTGTATTTGTTGACTCTAGGCATTTTAAGGCATTTCAAGGATCCTTTCGAGGCATTTTAAGGATCTGGCGTCCTAAGGATCTTTTCGAGGATTTTCGTTTCCAGCGATTTCCGAAATGAATCAATTATTTTTTCTTCCTCTTCTTGCGATTGTAACACGCGTTTTTGCCGTGGATTACAACGATGATCATGGTTTTTCTTCGATGGATAAAACCGATTGGATCGATCCGACCGATCCGACAGGTCGAACGTACAGAAACGAAAATGATCAAATTTTAAAATTAATTCAAGAAAATAAAAATTTAAAACTTCGTATCGCCGAATTGGAACGTAATTGTGGCGAAAAGTTGTTCGAAACATCGTCATGCGATCGATCTCAGTCACCCGATATGCTGGACATTTCCAAAACGGAAACAATCATTTTCAAACATTTCCTTCGAAAATTTTATTCAAAATTATCAACTTCGGGGTCATATTTAGCTCAACTTTTTATTAGTCAGCAAATTTTGGCGAAGTGGGAAGAATTTTTAGAATCTACAACGGCAAATGATGCGAAAAGCTTGCAATCAATCGCAGATACTCTTTCGGATTCGATATTTCGGATAACAAAAGAAAATCCTGAGTCTGATCCAACATTCTTCCAAAATATTTGTGTTTGCATCAGATCTTATCTTCCAGTTTTAAATTTTTGCATTCTCCTACCAGCTACAGCGCTGCTTCTGGTTCGAATATTACGCGTCTCTCGTCTTCAATTAACGATGTGGATTTTGTTCTTAATTTTTTTCATCAGCGTTATTTGGACATGGATTCATTTATATAAAGAGCGACAAGCCGAAATGCAAGCTCGTTTTGTTCGAAATGGTGCTGTGGCGGAATTATGTCAAAGAAAATCAAATTTCACAGCGTGGGAAGCGATGAAAAACTACTTTGAAAATATTTTCGTTTATCGAGTCAATGACGAATGTTTGGAATATTTCAAAGATATCATGATCGATCCCATCTGGACAGTGTCGCCATTAGAAGCTGTTTCAGTCGCTCTCACTAAATTTTTCGTTCGGCCGATGGTACCATTAGCGAAAGGACTAGCTGACTTTTGGGACGCACTTTTAGGCCGATTACCAGTCGGTGCATATTTCATCGTCTTGCCTTGTATGGGCTTTCTGACAGTGCTCCTAGTTTTGGCCGTGTGCGGGTATCGATTACGACTCGGTTTTGGATTAATCTCATTGGAACCTTCGGGACATCGATCGAGATCAAAACGGGGTCGAGAATCGTTGGAAAAAAATGGAAGCGAAATCGCTACACAAACTGTGCCTGCTGTGACATGGACGAGGGCGGTGGCGGGAACGGAAGCGGAAGCGGGAGCGGGAATGAATGAGCAGCAAAACAGTGGTCATGTGCGACGTGCCAGTTTTTCGGCATCTCCGTCTAGAATGCAGCATCGGCATTCGGGGTCTACTTGAGGCGATTTGGGCGGGGTTTAGTTAGCTTCGAGGCATTATTATTCGAAAGTCGATAATAACGTGTTTGTGATCGTGATTTGAGCGCTGTACTTTTGTGATTTTATTTCGATGAGTAATAAAATTTATTTTCCAGGAATAATCGATATAATGGAAGATATGGACACTGATCAAGCTTCTTTCGGTCGTGGTACGACAAGTGGTGGAACTGGAGGGCAAGCGGCGGCTGGTGGAGGCCAAAAACCAGAAAAGTTATTTTCGTTGAAAAAGTGGAACGCTGTGGCCATGTGGTCGTGGGATGTGGAATGCGATACATGCGCCATTTGTCGAGTTCAGTTGATGGGTAAGATATTTTGCAGAGACGGCTGGGTTCTTTGACTGTTTACTGCCGTAGAGATGCAAAGCTTTCGAAACCTTGGGCCTTGAACCAAGGGCGTCACATAGTCGAGTCCGGGTCTCGCACAGTGTTTGGCAGGGTACCTACTCGGTAAAAATACTACCCTTAAGATTATGGTAAATAATTTTAAAAGAAAGTGCTAGTGTATATCTAGTTTTGTAAAAAGTGGCAAGAAATACAGTTTCTTGATGAATCTAAAAAAGCAGAGGGGGTTTGCAACTTTGCATTTCCTGGGCATCCAGGGCATTGAATGCATGCGAACCTGGAGCAAAGACGTTGAGCCATTTCGTACGACAAGAAGAATTTTCATTTTTCAAGGTGAATTTTAAAAAAGGAAATGGCGGGAAATTTGTATGTGTACTAGCAAATGATTTCATCCCATTTTGAGGCTCTTAGGGCGTTGTGCCTTTCTGATCAGATGGCAATCCTCATCGCGTTGATTACAAGACATTTGTAGTTGAAGACGCTAGCGCTCGACCAGGGTCAACAATTTCGGGTCAAGGGCTGGGCCAGCATCGACCGACCCGGGTGTGAGGTCACCAAACCGACCCGACCCGACCCAGGGTCTGGATCGGCCCGATCCGATCCAGAACCTACCCGATCCGACCGACCCGACCCAAACCGACCCGATCCACCCGACCCAACGTTGTATTGTGCCCACTCATTTGTTTTCTGGCATCATGCACTTCCTTCCTTTGATAAAGGACCATCGATATCAGAAACCCGCAGTCATGGAGGAAGGGGCTGACGGATTTCGGACAAAAACGAATAGGGAAGGAGAACTTTGGGAATGAGTTGACGTGATCGTCCCTTGCCTCATGCTGTCTGAGCTGACAGCGTAGAATTTCACAAATTTTTCTCGTCCAACTTCACCTGCAATATCTCGTTCCATTTTAGACTTGACTTCTTAGAGTGGAAGGTGGCTGGTATGAGGACAGCTTTTTATATGTTTTTAGGGTGGACCCCTACCTACCTCAAATTCCTATGGGTTTTGCCAATTGTCAGCCAGCAGTCATATTGACGAGCAGCCATTGTGAGGCGACTAACTCTTATGGAAGGTTCCCTCTGACAGGCCCACTAAGGGCTGCTCCCCGGATGATAGAGGGCAAGAACGGAGGGCCCCGACTGGCAATTGGACCAGTTTTCTCAATCTAGGGTGGCATGGGCGTCTACCACTTCCACGTGCAATTGAATTCCTGGTGAGTCGCCCAGGGTCAGTTCCCTCTCTGAGAACGCGTTTCCTAAACTGACGTCTTCAGCCAGAATAGAACTGACGCGTTACAGTCAGGGTTGCCCCCAATCAACCTCTTACAAGCCATGAGCCCCTGCGCTCCTATGTGCACAGAAGGTGGGTGGGGTCGAAAATTTAAAAATAGCGTCGATGTCATGCATGGGCGGGCCAGTCCAGTGGGTTAAACTGTCGATCGTAGCTACCTGCATGAAGACATGGCTGGAATTCCGATCCGGCCGACCCACAGCTTGGGTCGGTTCCCCCAAACCGATCCGGCCCGGATCGGCGGGTCGGTTCAGCCGGGTCGGTGGGTCGGTCGATGCTGGGGGCTGGGGTTGAGTTTGAATATTTAATCGATAGCATTAGTGACTGTGCAGGAGACTTTTAGCAGTTGGAGAGTGTTGCTGATTTCCATACGCAAGGACTCTAACCGACCAGCGCTACCCGTCAGGCTGCTTGGTTCAATAGCAGATAGCGCGACTGGGTCTATAGCGAAATGAAGAGTTGCGCAATACTCAGAGCTGGTAGCCACAAAGTGAACTAGACGTGGATGAGCAACACTTACGCAAGAAACTTGAGCTTTATGAATAAAAGACAAAATATTATGACCATTTGCACATCTGCGTACAAAGTGCTTGGTCAAAATTATGCTGTAATTTTTACTACTAGCTAGGCCAAACCCCGGGGTGGCAAAACTCGGCGGGGTCGGGGCCCAGCCGAACGCTACAAGACGTTTCCAAAATAAGCCTTATTACAGGACCCTCCGCCCATTTTGAGATGGTCTGCTGTAAAGTGAGAAGTTCACAAGAAATAAGTATAGAAAAAGTTCTGGAATCAGTCATTTTTGCCAGGATACGGAAATTTCGACCAGAATCGAGGTTGGGATCCTGAGAGAATGCTAGAACCTATGGATTAACTGGAACAGTGTTCTCTAGGATCAGTGGTAGATAAGAAAATAGAAAATACAATTAGTAGTTTACTGATGCAGACCCATATTGGATAGAGTGGCGTGCGGGGCGAGATATATGTTCATGAAAGTTTTGGCAGAACTCACCACTCACAGAAATTCTTTTGTAATTATACTATGAATAAATTTGCAGGAAATACCTGTTTCAAGGCAAGAAATCAAAGAATTCAAGTTTTGACACCAGCAAGCAAGCAACAACTTGTCGTGCTCATGATAAATTAAAAAACATTGCAGAGCACCTGGACCACTGCTGTACATGTTGCTGCTGTGGGCTGCCGCTGATAACAGTGCTCATTAAAACAGTGTTTTTGTGTCAAAGGCAAGCTAAGCAAATGAAGGAACCAGGACAGAAACGTATGTATGTATGTTCAGTGCTTGCACCTATGGTTTATTTCACGTTGCATGATTTGGGATCATGTGCTCACAAGCGGACGTTGCGAGGTGCCAATCTCCTGACTTTTGTAGTGTGAGCGGTCGCCAAATGTGTGGTGATAGAAGACATACACCCATCCTTGAAAATCTTGGAGGCTGATTGATAATGGGGTGGTCTGCCGTGGCGAGCGATCAAAGTGCATAACTTTTTATCGTAGTACGTTTGTCCATAAAACAAACTGACCCCGCCTATTTCTCATCATGGGGTCGGATATCAGGTGCATATTGGTCAGTGTCCTTAACGTCGGCATGACTGATCGCCTGGCCATCACCCACCGAGGTTTTCAAGGATTTGTTACATTGATAGCGAGGGGCTGAGGTCTGAGTGATAAGTGATAAGACGATTGATGGTATCAGCCAATAACACTGAAAAATTTCCGGCCAAAAATTTTAATTTTTAGTTAGGAATTTTTTGGGGTTTGCCATCGATTTCTCTATAGTGATTACGGGTTTCACATCCACCTGCCACCAGTACCAACTCACCACACAACACAGGTGCTTAACGATACTGTACGTTCGCAGATAGTACCTCTTTGAAGCTCACATATGAATCTGGGGCAGGTTTCACAATCAGCTTGGACATGTCCTAAAGTAAGGATGGTCAAATCACAATAATGTAGGATAGGAGTTAGGGTGTCCTTATATTTTGGACATGTCCTAGGTGACTGTGGAACTGGGCGCCCAGGTGGTGCTCGAGGAGAATTTAGCTTATAAAAAAGTTAGAGGTTACTTTTTTTTCAGATGCATGTTTACGGTGCCAGGGCGAAAATAAGCAGGAAGAATGCGTTGGTAAGTGTTTTGTTCTTACTTAAAATTTAATATAAATTCTGCCTATTTTTAGTTGTTTGGGGCGAATGCAATCATTCATTCCACAATTGTTGCATGGCTTTGTGGGTGAAGCAAAACAATCGATGCCCGTTATGCCAAAAGGATTGGGTGGTTCAACGTACTGGACATTAGGCTATGATGCAGTGTGATTTAACTGTTTAATCAAATTCTGGGACTGAGCTCTTCGTGCGCACAATCTGGACATTTCCTGTTCCTTGTTCCAAGCTATGGCATTTTCAAAACATGGTGTAGTTTTTTGTAGATTTTTTGTACCATTTTCAAAAAGTAGCGCCTAAATTTTTTGAAGCGTGGAATACATACTTTCTATATTTTCTGCTGTATGTCTTGTGGTGTGGGAATGTAAAATTGATCTAACGCTGTTATTTTTGCTAACAGGAAATCCTTTGCAGTAGAAGAAATACTGAGCGGGAAATATTTAAATTTGAAAATTTTTTGCCATTGCAATCACGATGCGTACACAGAAACCTCGAGCTCTGAGTGGGATATGAACCCCGACCTATGGGCTATGCGCCTGCCAGCATCTCTATATCTAGTGTGCCGTAACTCGTCGTCTGACCTACCTGATCCGAAAGTTCAGATCAGATGCATCTGAAAGATAAGCTGATATGATGCTTGGCACAAACATGCCGCATTCTGTGTGCAATTACAGTTGTGATAAGTTCGTATACAGAAGAGTGCAAAGTCAGTAGTCATGTGCAGTAGAGTGCTCATGGCATAAGGGCTGCTAGTGTAACCAGCATCCTTGGCGGTCTGAAGTAATCGATACTTTCCCCTGGCTGGGACGTCAAGCTCTTCGGTTGATGTTTCTGGCAGAAATGGTCGCGAGACTTGCCTACCTCCAGTCGAAGGTTTTTGCCCAGGGATTTCGGTCTCGACTATCTAACGCCGCCTGGGTGCGCTGGTTACACTGGTTGCTTGAGTTACTTGTCTAAAGGAGACACAAAACTGTTTGCAGTTTGTGCGCCTCTTTTTACTCGGACCAGAAGATTCCTAACTTGCTTATTTGCTGCTCCATCCATCACTCAGGCCGCTCTCACTGCTTTCGTTTCATGGACCTACTGCTGAGCAAAAAACACAGAAAGCAGTTGCAGTTGGCTCCTGTTACTTTCATTCTGAAGAAATCAGCTTTAGGAGAACTTTTGAATACAGCCGTTCTTAAATTTTTTCACCAAGAAATCTGATCCTGGTCTGAAATGGACTTTTAAATTTGCGATAGAAAAAGGATTAAAATTAGGAATCATTTCATGGGGCTTCTTGCAGGGTTTTGCTGCACACCCAGCTTCCAGTTCATTTTTATTCAAGTGAATTTTAAGCTGCGCAGAGCATCTTATTTTATAATCCTGATGCTAGTAGGCTGACTTTGGGGCTGTGGTCCTTATGAGTCCCACCCAGTGCTGCTAAAAATGCTGATTTCTTGACTGAAATGCGGGCATTCATGGAGTCGCTGTTGCTGAATTTGAAGCGCCTGCCATGCTACATTTCGTTTATCGAAGACTAAATTCCTTGCCTTCAATTTTTCGAAGTGCTGGTCAGGGAACCCAAATTTGATAAAATTTCAACAGATGTTTTCTGCAATGTTCTCTCATCCATCCCATTAAAAAATTTTGTCGGCATCTTTGCGCAAGACATCGAAACAGGAGGCTTCTGGATCTATTGCAGTATGAGCATGGTCGCGGCACAGATTTATTATTTCCAAAAAAGTCTGTTATGACAGACTCGAAACTTTTAGACCAGCCCATGAACACAGTGGAACCAGGGCTTAGGATGACTGGTCTACTCGGCCACAAGGAAAGTAGAGGTGGCCTGCACTGCACAGCGTATAATCACTCGCACACAGATGCTTGCTGATGTCAGAATCAAATCCAACATGCTTCTCTGCTGTGTACTGCTGCTGTTCATATAGGCTCCCAGAAGGCAGCTGTGAGATGAGGAACACTCTCAACAATCCTACCTCCCTTCTTCCAACTTTATGTTCATGCTCATGGTTTATCATATTAGTGATGACACGCTCGAGAGTGAAGGGACACATAAAACAAAATGATTTACCTAGCCGCGGCTTGAACACTACCAACTATGAGCATGTGTGCGCATAGCGTGAGACACTCCTAGCCCGCTAGCAGACCACAAGCACAGGATTACAGGATCCTCTGCTCGTTGCCAGGATCAGTCGTCCTGTTGATATTAATGCGGATAAAGCAGCTTCTGCTCAGACTTTTTCCTAGACCGTGGTTGCGCTTAGCAGTGGCCGAGTAGACCAGCCATCCTAAGCCCTGGTTCCACTGTGTGCATGGGCTGGTCTAAAAGTTTCGAGTCTGTCATAACAGACTTTTTTCGGAATAATAAGACCGTTTTTCGTTTGTTTTGCTACAAACTAGTTTGGCCCAAAACACCTCACCGATCGATCATTTCATACTAGTCAGAAACTCTTACTGATGAAATGCACAGATTTTTCGAATATGTACTAAGATATACAGGCAAGAGGAAAAACAACAAGTTAAGTACTTCTTTTATGCATCTGTCACGCCTGAAACCTTATCTCTGACTGGGCAAAAAGTCAAGGACCACCCTCATATTCCTTGTTCGCAATAACGTTCCTCTGTCTCGTGGAAAGAAGAGAAACAAAAACCAAAAATTCTAATCCGTGAAGGAGTCGAACTGAGAGCCTCGTGGTCGGAAAACAAAAATGCTATTAAAAAGCCACTCTCTGCCACAAACAAAATATGCTCCAATCCATGTAAAAAGGGGCAACCTATCGGAGACTGAAGCCAGCCTAAAAAGAACTGGGTCACGCTAGGGGTGATCTGAACTTCTGTTCCCTCAGAAGCTGAAATTCAGGATCCGCAATGTTTGTCAAGTTATTATTAGCTCGAATTTTTCTCAACAATATTACCTTCGCATCAAATAAAATATGTGCTGCCCACGGAAACTCTTTCCACATCATTTATATTCGTTCACATATTCTCAATTTATTACCGGCAAATTTATTGCTGTCCACCAAACCCATCTTCGTTGGAGCCCACTGAGCCTAGCCAATCAATGGCGCTGCGCCTCAACCCGTTCAGTTGATGTTTCTAAACTCCGCGCCGAAAAAAGTCAGAAACACTAGCACCAGCTACTTTCGATAGTCGATAACTCAAGAATGACTGAACCAAAAAAGTTGGCTTTTCGCACGCTTTGCAAGATAGGTCAGATCTGCAACCGTGTCAATTTTTATCGAAATCCGTCCAGTATTTGACGAGCGACGGACAAAAACAGCTGAAACAGTAAGTATTTTAAGGAATAACTTTTCGGAAATTGAAGCTTCAAAAAAATGACCGTCAAAAGGCAGAGTCCGAAAGCTCGAGCTTTCAGAAAAACTAACATTTACAACTGTACGACCTCTGGTTGTTGATCAAGGCACATGTTGTTCCTCCTCCTCGTCTTCTCCCCCTGAACAAGAAATCGCGTATTCTGGAACTCAACAATGGCAGGACGGATTTTGATAAAAATTGGCACGATTGTAGAGTCGGCCGATTCTAAAAAGTGTGCGAAAAATCAAAAATTTTCGTACACCCATTTTCGAGTTATTAGCCGGCGAAAATCGTCCTTTAACATTAGGCGTCTGGTTGGCTGGTCTAAGCAGGCACGCTGATACCGCGGTCTCACACCATTGGAGTAGTAGATCATGAGAGTTCGAAGACCCTAAAAGGGTCTTTGAGCATATAGGTACGGATATCGGTAGCATGGTAGGGTCAAAGGGTTTCTGGTAATCTGCGATATCAAAGGAGTCGAGACCGCTTTGAAGTCAAGGATTTTGGGCTCTTAGCCATACTTCATTGCTGTTTTTGGTTACAATACTGTATCTTAAAACCCGACGATGATCAGACTGTTCACAACGAAGGTATCAGTATTAGGCATTAAAATTTTCGAGATGCACACCTTAGTTAGAAAGCCTTTACGTATACTTTTAATATCTAAAAAACCTTCTGAAAAAATTTTCACATGTTTTTGGCTGCCAAGATGGAGTTTTTTAAAAGTGCGGTACGGCCGCACCAGGCCCCAGGTACGGGTACGGTCAAAATAGTCGGTACGGTCGACCCTGGCCCACAGGTGACATAGCCCAATGTCGTGGGGGGGCAGCCTATGAAGAAGGGCTACACGTCTACTGTGTACAGTATACGCTGTAGGGCAGTTAAACAGCGTTTTATCATCAAATTCATTTGATTCCATTACAAATCAGGGTACTCTCCAAGTTTATACAGATACGAAAGAAGCATTAAATAAATGAATTTTCTGTTTTTCTCATGGAAAACTTGTAAACAGAAGCAAAATCTGTGCGCTGGATTTGATGTGAGATTGGCACAGTATCAGAACCCGACTGTAATATTCGTTGTGCGAGTAGAATAGCCATTACACTCAGGGTGCGGGTTCGAGTCCCTTTCCTGGCTCATGCTTTTCATTCTGTTTCTATTTCCTGGTTCTAATCAGACGTACACACCGTGCAAAATTATTGCACCACCTAAGCGCGCGGGTGGCTTCTCGGTTTAGACAGGACTGTATCCAGACATCAATTAAACATGGCGGAGGTGGGTTAATGGTCTGGGGATCATTCTCAGCCGTGGGCGTTAGCGAAGTGAATTGAAGCCATGGCAAGTGAATTCTGATGTTCACCTCAATGTTCTCGAAGAATGCTTTATTCTGACCTTGAACAAGCATCTGAATCGCGAGAATGTCTTCCAGCAAGACAATGCCCCATGTCACAAGGCGAGTAAAGTGATCACGATATCGATTGGATAACTGATCGGCCACAGCAATCGACGGATATCAACTCCATTGAGAATTTGTGGGATTTCATTGATCAGAAACTACGCGACTAGGCTTATGCTAACGCTGATCAATTTTGGGAAGCGGTCAAGACGATTTGGGACAATATTCCAATCGATTTTTGCGAAAAGTTGGTGTTGAGTTTTCCTAGGCGTTTCGGTGAAGAGGTAATAAAAAATAAGGGCGGTCCTACCAGATATTGATCGCATCTTTTTTTAATGAGTTCCCAATAAAATTCTACATCGATCGATGTCATTTGTTTGATTGCTAAATCGTTTTTTGAAGTCATGTCCTGCTGAAGAAAAGGAATTTTCGCAAACGTGCTGCAATAATTTTGCCACTAGTGTACTTTTTAAAGGTGTTGAGGTCACTCATTTAAAAAATGGGGGCTGAACATCTGAATAGGGGAACGCCAGTCCCTGATTGCCAGGCCTAAGCATGGGCATTTAGAATCTTACAGTACTTCAAACTAAGTACTCTGTAACAACGGTCCTATTATTCACAAGAAAGTTCACTTATTACAGACGAAAAATTGTTGAGACCATCCAGATCTGATGGTGGCTGGCTGTGGCTCACGATGACTGGTCTAATGGGCCACTCGAAGACTGACCGCCTCTCATGCTTCGCACTGCACACCGAGTATGGTCATTCACGCACAGATGCATCCCGACGTTGCATCAAGGCACAATGAAAGTCACAATAAAATGTGATGGAGACGACTGCTCTGCAAAAAATTCTGTTTACAACCCGAATACCTTAATGACCTAGCTCTAACCATGGCCCCAGATTGACACCCTGTAGCGCAAGTAAAGCGGCATGTCCTGGATAATGACAAAAACACACCCCATCACTGGGTGTGACATAATGCCTATATATGGAAATATAACACATAAGGGGGATAAAGTGATCACTTTTGGTCAAAAATAATCGTCTAAAACAATTTAAAAAATATTGTTGTTTCATAGCTTTTTTACTTTTGCACAACGTGTCAGTCTAATTCTGTGCAAGAGTGCAAAATAAGAAAAGTTATAAATGCACTGGCGATTACCAAAGTATTCTCTGCCAAATCCGCTTTTATGTCATAAGCGGCACGCGGGCGGAAAATTCAAACGGTGCGTACTGCAGGCCTCCTTCCGAATTTGAGTTTTCTTGAATATCTCGGGTGAAAATCAAGGAATCCTGACGCGAAAAGAGGCATTTGAAAGCTCTTTCTACGGGCTACAAGATATGCCATCACTGATCAGCGCACCTTGATCTGCAGCTAAAATTATTGATCAGTTCTGGCTAAAATTGCTTAAATAGTGTTCAGCTATCCCACATGTGCCCAATAATGGGCAAAATTTCCAGCTGTTTTGTGACATAGTGGCCGTATTATTTTAGTGAAAAAAACAGCGCTGGACGGTCTCAATAATTTGCTCATAATCGATTATGCGACTGATCACGGCTGATCACGGACGGTTTTTACTGAATATCTCATGAATGGTTGCTGCTAGAGTAATTGTAAAAGCAGTTTTAGATTTCCTCGAATGCAGCGGTCATTTCTGTATTTTTAAAATTGTTTTAGACTTATAAGTTAACAAGGTTATGACCTTTTTGACCAAAAGTGACCACTTTTTACCTAAAATGTGCTGTATTTCCATATATAGGCATTTAAAAAAATTTACTCTGGCCAAGACAATCAGTTTTGTGAGTACTTTCGATAGAGCTTATAAAAAGGGGGTCAAAAAATTCGACCAGCCAGCCTGGGGTCGAGTCTCTGAGAATCCCTCGCAGGCGTGCGTATTCGCACCACCGAATGTCAACATCAAAAGCGCAAAGCATGTAGTCACTGTGGAAGCTCCTGCTTTTTTCAATGTTTTTGGAAATTGTAAAACGGTCTGTAAACTATGTGAATGCCTGCATTGTCTTTTACTGTGTTCCTATCAAAGCTTCTTCCTTTTCGTAAAAAAGAATAGTACAACTTTTGAAAAAATTTTCTTTTTGACCGTTGCAAAGTTTGTTCGATAAATCTCGACTTTGCAGCGAATTCAATCCAAAAGCAGTAACTTTCCTGTGTTTTCTAGGTGAATATTCGTACGAATACTCGGCCTCCCTGATGCTAGGTGTGAGCTACACCTGCTTGACAAAATCAAATGAGGGTTTATAAAAACGCCTGAAAAATTTGTTTAAAACGGTTACAGTAACCTGGGAATTTTAGAGACAGGAAATCATGGGTGCGATTATCGCACGGAGGGCACTGGAGAAAAGTAAACTGACTTTGATTTATTCCTCAATCAGGTTGAAAATTGATGAAATATGAAATGGAATTGTCTTAACTGGGTTATTATCACAGTTGGACAAAACGGCGAGTCGAAACTAATTCCACAGAAGTTCAATCGATTTTAAGTGCATTGGATTCATACTGCCCATGCTGGGCATCTTGGTCAAATGCTTCTTTAGTCAGAAGTTCAACAGGCAAGCAAGCTTGTTTCGGATTTCATTGCGATCTCGACTTGAAAATATCGAAATGCTATCGATCAAAGTTATAATTCTAGCTGTTTTCATCGTCTGCATACACCAACCACATGTAGCCGCAGTCTTCTCCTGCCCCACTGTCCCATTTACATCAGACGTCAAAGGAATCAGTGTCAGTTGCCAGAGTTTTCCAGCACTCGATTCCAATTTTCCATCTTGTTACAAAGATCTGTGGTGGAAATATGTGATTTTCAATATCTGGGATCAACCACCGATCGATAATCCTAATTTGTTCAATAGTATCGATCTGGAGGTCTGTAAAAGAAAATGTTTATGTACGATCGAACTACTCATGCACCTTTTCGATTGTATCGCCCACGGCCCACCACCACGATGGCAATCCGATTTCTCATTCAAGCCAAGAAGCGTTTGCGATTGCAGAAAAATTCAATTTCCAGAAGAACTTCGAAAAAACGCTGACCAAATTGTTTTTGTCGCACGCTTATCAAATTTTAATCTTGAATGGGAAGGTACATCCCCAGCTTTGCAAATGGTAATTCAAGCAATCGAGTCCATGCAAGTGCATGGATTAGAATTCATTATACGTCGTTATACGGGAACCTACAGCTCACCATGGCCACCTTTTACCGCCCTTGATAAATTTTTTGAGCCCCAAAAATTTCCATCCTTGGTCTCTTTACAAATTCAAGCTGATAACTATGCGATGGTCGATTGGCCTATGGCTTCTGCAATTATAAAAAACATAACGAGTAATCTAAGATTTTTGCTAATTTATGATCAAAATTTAGTCACAATACCAAAACCATCTTCGATAAACAACATCCGGACACTAGGTTGCCACAGATGTACAACTTTGACAGAAGCACCACAGTGGATCGGGGAAGCACCTAATCTAACTTTTATTCATTTTTATAATGCTTCACCCTCCTTTCAATTGCTTAATTTACCCCCTTCTAAATCCATCCAACATTTTGTTTTCACAAGTACTAATCTTAAGGTTTTGCCAGAAAATTTTATACCAGCTAAACTTTATCCAAATTTAGAAAATCTCGATTTGAGCAATTTGAATTTAGCATCTATTCCAAAAAACTTGTTACAAAATTTAACAAAATTGCAACGTTTAGATTTAAGTGGAAATTGTTTAATTCCTTTACCTTCTTTTGAAAGTTTAAAAGGATTGGTTCAGTTAAATTTGGAAGGATTGACACCAATTGTTGGCATTATTTCAAACACACCACTTTTAAATATGTGTCGATATGGATTATGTAGAAAATTAAAATTAACTCTGAACGATGTAGGTCAGTTGGAAAACTTGGAATCTTTAGGTGTTTCTTATTATGACAGTGTAGAAATCGATGAAGATACATTTTCAAAAATGAGAAAACTAAAAAAATTCATAATGGATTGTGTGAATATGACACAATTGCCAGCTACTTTAAAATATACTTGCAATATAAAATGGCTTTCTGCCAGAATGAATGCGTTTGATAAAATAAATATGACTAATTCCGCAACTTGGCCAATACCGCTTTTTGTCTCTAAATATTATACTCAATTACAAACTATATTTTTTGGATATTCTAAGCTGACTAGAGTTCCACCGAGTATATATGCGTTTAATAGCCGAATATCAAAGGCGACTCGATTATTCCAAACTATTTATACATCGATCAATGATAATGCGGGGTTGGCGGCCAATCAATGCGAGGTGTATAAATTTGAATCAGCTTACAAGATGATGTCGACTGCGCCATCAAGTTTCGCAAATGCAAGCGCTGGTTGTTATCGAGAGTATTCGGAGAGTCTGCGATTTGCACAAAATGCGATGGCAAATCTGCCTGATCACTGCTTACGATCTGGAGGGCGAAGAAATGAGATGATCGGTTTTTCTGTGGTTTATCTCCTTTCGTTATACTTTATGTTATAAGGATGAAAAAATACGAGTCGGCAGGCTGCGAGGTGCAGCAGATTAGGTTCAGAGAAGTAATGGCTACGAAAGTGTGTTGCTAGTGACGTGCTCCTACTCACGACCAGATTGCGTGTACTTGCATTAGTTGGGTGAATGTGGCATTGTAATGTTAGTGACACAGTGTTGCACTCGTGAGCTGTGGTGGAGTGTTGGAATACGTTTAAGAACTATAGTGCAATGCCTGCCCTATCGACGTAAGGTGCGAGCTGACAAAGCAATCGACTAGGCCATCAGAGCGTGAATGGCCAACACTGAATGGCTGTAGGAGCAAGTGGTACTATTAGCTGACGTACCTGATTCCATCGCGCATATCTTCGACGGATAGCCAAGAAAGAAGTGAAGCCAAACGCGGAAGTCGCCACCACAGAATCCACCAAAATTCCAAACAAAACACTCTCATTCGTCAAAAGCATTGAGCCAAAAAAACGATCGCCAAAAGACAAGACGCTCAGTCAGCCGGTGTCGCGTCAAAAAGTGTCCGGATTGTCATGTGTCCGGGCAGACGCTTCGCAGCCTCAAAGAAAAGGTCGAATTATAAAAGAGCAAAGGCAATGGCCAAATTGCAGTGGATCTGAAATAAGTACTCATTAGTGACTTTATTTACTAATGAAATATCTGGACTGATAAGGTGCTACACCGCCCCGTTAGACGAGTTCCTCATTCAAGAGGGTTGTTGGACATTTTAAAAACAAGAATACTCCAACACCAGAACGCCGGGGTAAGTTTCTTTCTGTATTTTTGTGCAGTGTGGTAGAGCGCAGTATATGCTACAGCAAAGTGTGAACTAGTACTGATACTAATGAGTTATTATTTCCAAAAAAGTCTGTTATGACAGACTCAAAACTTTTAGACCAGCCAATACACACAGTGGAACCAGGGCTTAGGATGGCTGGTCTACTCGGCCACAAGAAAAAGGGGAAGTGCCCCAACATATTAGGCACTGCACACTCAGCTTGTAATCGCTCGCACACATATACTGTATGTATGCATTGATATGTCAGCATCCAAGCCACAAAGCTTGTGTTCTGTGCACTGCTGCTCTTCAGACAGACTCCCCAAAGGCAGCTGTGCTGTTCCACACAAGCAGCCTGCATACTGCATGCTAAAGCTGTAGCGCTGGGAGCAAAATGATATTACTTATCGTTACATGCCTAAGCCTAGATGAACACTGAAAAAATCTTTTCGCCTTCTTCCAACTTTATGTTCATGCTCATGGTTTATCATATCAGTAATGACACACTCAAGGAGGAAAAAGCACATGACACAAAATGATATACCTGGCCGCGAGTCGAACACTCCCTAGTAACAATACGAGCAAGTGCTACTACGCATAGCCCGAGAGTTAGACACCCCCAGCCCACTATGCGGACCACAAGCACAAAATTACATGATCCTCTGCTCGCTGCCACGATCAGTCGTCCTGTTAATATTCATGCAGAGAAAGCAGCTTCTGCTCAGACATTTTTCCTAAACCGTGGTTGCGGCTTAGCAGTGGCCGAGTAGACCAGCCATCCTAAGCCCTGGTTCCACTGTGTGCATTGGCTGGTCTAAAAGTTTTGAGTCTGTGATAACAGCCATTTTTGGAAATAATAAGACCGTTTTTCGTTTTCTCGCTACAAACTAGTTTGGCCCAAAACG
Organism: Mesodorylaimus sp. YZB2_4; assembly: GCA_030248295.1. NCBI lineage: Eukaryota > Metazoa > Nematoda > Enoplea > Dorylaimida > Dorylaimidae > Mesodorylaimus > Mesodorylaimus sp. YZB2_4. The sequence goes on along the minus strand of JASANH010000743.1, from coordinate 13,232 downwards.
CCTCACCGATCGATCATTTCATACTAGTCAGAAACTCTTACTGACGACATGCACAGATTTTTCGAAAATGTACTAACAAGCTGCAGGCTGTAAGATATACAGGCTGCAGGAAAAACAGCAAATTAAGTACTTCTTTTACGCATCGAAACCTTATCTCTGACTGGGCAAAAAGTCAAGGACCACCCTCATATTCCTTGTTCGCAATAACGTTCCTCTGACTCGTGGAAAGAAGAGAAACAAAAACCAAAAATTCTGAACCATTCTAAACTCGGACTGAGAGCCTCGTGGTCGTAAAACAAAAATGCTATTAAAAAGCCACTCTCTGCCACAAACAAAATATGCTCTAATCCATGTAAGAAGGGGCAACCTGTCGGAGACTAAAGCCAGCCTAAAAAGAACTGGGTCATGCTCGGGGTGATCTGAACTTCTGTTCCCTCAGTAGCTGAAATTCAGGATCCGCAACGTTTGTCAAGTTATTATTAGCTCGAATTTTTCTCAACAATATTACCTTCGCATCAAATAAAATATGTGCTGCCCACGGAAACTCTTTCCACATCATTTATATTCGTTCGAATATTCTCAATTTATTACCGGCAAATTTATTGCTGTGCACCAAACCCAACCCATTCGTTAGAGCCCGCTGAGCCTAGCCAATCAATGGCGCTGCGCCTCAACCCGTTTAGTTGATGTTTCTAAACTCCGCGCCGAAAAAAATCAGAAACACTAGCACCAGCTACTTTCGATAGTCGATAACTCAAGAATGACTGAACCAAAAAAGTTGGCTTTTCGCACGCTTTGCAAGATAGGTCAGATCTGCAACCGTGTCAATTTTTATCGAAATCCGTCCAGTATTTGACGAGCGACGGACAAAAACAGCTGAAACAGTAAGTATTTTAAGGAATAACTTTTCGGAAATTGAAGCTTCAAAAAAATGACCGTCAAAAGGCAGAGTCCGAAAGCTCGAGCTTTCAGAAAAACTAACATTTACAACTGTACGACCTCTGGTTGTTGATCAAGGCACATGTTGTTCCTCCTCCTCCTCCTCCTCCTCCTCCTCCTCCTCGTCTTCTCCCCCCCCCCCTGAACAAGATATCGCGTATTCTGGGTTCAACTACGGCTGGACGGATTTTAATGAAAATTGGCACGATTGTAGACTCGGCCGATTCTTTGAAGTGTGCGAGAAATCAAAAATTTTCGTCCACCCGTTCTTGAGTTATTAGCCGGCGAAAATCGTCCTTTAACATTGGGCGTCCAGTTGGCTGGTCTAATTGTAAGCAGGCACTACCGTGCCTGCTGATTCAGAAGCATATACTCGCATATCAATCAGTTCTGACCTGATCGCTAATTATTTGTACGCGTGATCTTTACTGAACAGAGGGATGAATTTGGAAACCCGAGACAAGCTACAGTAACTACAGTCTAGTGGCATAACCAAACAGACATTACCAATAAAAAGCTTGGAAAAGGCAATTCATGTTGTCATGGAGGAGGAACAATGTCTATTTTTGGTTGGACACATAACGATGGCAAATCCATTACGTCATGACACCGGCGCTTGATAGAGAGCAGCAGTAACGACTGGCGCCAAAAGCGCACAGCGCCAGGGTGATTGACGCCGAAATAGCGCAGCCAAATAGAATGGCGCCAAAACGCTGGTCACCGTAGTGGCTGTAGGCCTTTAGAGGTGACCAATTTTTCGCGCTTTTTTGCAGGCATCGCCCAGTCTGTAGACTGATCCTATACCAAATAAGCGGCAGATTTAAATATTTTTTTAAGTTTAAGTTACAAATCTTTTGGATCCATTGTCTTCCCATGGACAAGAGCTACCATATTCCAAATCCGGGGCCCTAATTTCAAACGGTTACCACGCTAATTGACGTCAGAATAGGTACTTTGTTTGTGAAACACCCGGTACATTCGCGTGGCGCAGGTGTGAAGGGGAAACAATGTTGCAATAGCTTTTTTGATGATAGTTACTGTCAGCAAAACATCACGCATGGAATCCACAAGACAAGGTTGTGGAATGATGAGATAAACTATATGTCTGGCTGGAAACGGTTTCGGGAAACCCTTTCCAGAATTAAAAATTCGTGCAACAGGGAGTGCAATGGAAATTTAAAAGTGCTCGGAGGATAAAACAGTCGGGCGTGGACTAGTCAGAATGAAGCAATGACTGTTTTTTGCTCTTTGATAAAATCTACGTAAGGCGACATCTTCCCACCAGAGAAAAGGAGAGAAGCTAACTTATTGGATGCTAGGAGATTAATTCTGAGAAAATGGCTTCTGGAAATGCGGCCAAGCTAGAAAATTCATGCACAGAAATTTGAAGCTGTCATGATTTTTTTGTTCGAGTCGCATCTTTAGTTTTGATTGACGTTATTGAAGTCCGCTATGATGCAACACACATCACCTTACAGGCAAGCTATCACGTCATTCACATCTGTTTAGTGAATTTTAAACAAGATGATAAAAAATGCCACAGTACTCACAGTACGATCGCGTACGATGCACTCGTACTCACTCGGACAAACTAAAGTAAGAGCTGCACGTGCTAGCGCATATTCAGCCACCTGAAACAGATACGATTCCCTGAACATAAAAGAGCAAGCTTTACGAGACAAGAATTCTCAAAATGGAGCTGCTACTTTGGCTTCAGGTTTGGTTTAGGGTCAAGAAATAGAATAAATTGCACAACACACAAGTTGCCTTGCCTAGAATACATGACAACGCACATAGTTGCGCACAAAGCAGCTGAAATGTAACGTAAAAGTCATGAACCTTATGAGCTGCCATGCACTCTCCATGGTCTGATATCAGGGGTAACGTTGCGAACATTGTGGCAGTGGCTTAAATTCAGCAAATTATCGGCGGGTCAGCATTATTATGTAAAAGTATACTCCAGAGTACCAAATGAGCCTTTTACATCAAAAGCAAATCAGTAGCAAAAGCACTGAACCAGGTGATATTTTTTGGCTATAAAATTTCAGACTCATCTTTTTAAAATCGTATACTTTGGGTAATTAAAACTTTTGAACAACGTTTGACAATTTTGTCAGCCTATCGATATTTTTATGTGCCTATGCTTTTCCTTTAAGGTCACCCGCTCCTGCCGAGTGCATGCACTTGCTCCGGCAATGAACAAGGTCTGGAGCAGTGAAAAATCGTAACATTATCTAACCGGTATTTTGAAAGCACGCTGGAATATTGCAGACACGTCTCTCTAAGTAGATCTGATGCATTCATGGAAGAATGTATTACCTACTGTATTCTTGCCAAACAAGCCCTTTCTCGTATTGTAACAGTACAGTATATCAAGCATCACTGATTTAAAGCCCTGCCTTTCTTTGAATTTTTCGACTTTCCTTTGCCGCGTCTGTTATTTGACCCACCTTGATTTGAATTCTGATTACGTCCCCGCTGGCCACTGAAGTTTTCACCTCCATCAGCTTTCGGTTGCCTTCCCTTCTTTCTTTGCCTGTATGCATCACAGTTACTGGCGCTCTTTGCCGCTGATATGATGTTACGCACTGTTGTTTCGTAGGTATCGCAGAATGAACCAAGACGGTCGCTGCTGCCAGGAAAAATGTTTTGGCCAATTACGGTTAAAGGGTTCATAAGAAACGGGAGAGATCGAATCCAACTGAGATTACACATGGCATGTATCAAGTCAGTTGATAACATATCTTCGTGGTTGTCTCGACAGGAATAGTCAGCGACAACATCTTCTGTGGTTTCCTGCTTTTTTTCGATCCTTTCCCACACCGAATGAAGGACTCGGATCGAGCGGTGTATCTTGCTGCCACGACCTCCTGAAATTTAGACAGAAATAGACATTCTTGCTCCCATTGCGCAGAGTCAGTCCGACACTACATACAGCACCTTCGCAATCATTCGCAGCAGCAATGTGAATGAGTACCAGTACTAGTATCACTATCTTCATGGTTCCTAACGTTAGCTACTATATTCGAACTGATCCCGCGTTAACAATGGTCCTCGCAGTGGTAAGGAGCCATAAAATCCCAAATCAATGCTGCTAGTGTATGGCATAGATGCCTCTGCGCTTTCACTTCTCGCGAATGCATTATAGGATTTCATAATTTGCTTAAGCTCTTTAAATTTCAGCAAGAAAGAAATTGTTATCTAGGCTGAGCCTGAGGTCGAAAGTATATTTACAGGGCTCATGAATAGAATAAATAATGTACGTGATCCCATATTCAGGAAAGAGTGATGTAAAATATTCAGACAAATAGTGCACCATCGTTGTGTTCCATATATTCTTCTAGACCTCTGTGAGAAGCCTGCATAAGCCAGTAATGAGTGTCGAGAATCCGCGCCCATTTTAAGAATAACTAATGCAAAGGATTCTACTTGTAGCTTTTTACAAATTCCAGTCCATGTTTATGCTACTGCGTTTTCAGTGATGCTGTGCCACATACTCGTACAGTAGGTACATTATGGTCCGTAATGGTGGACAAAATAAATTACACACCTGAGAGAAAGTTACTGCGGTTTTTGTCCTTTATTTACCCATGACGTGAAGTATATAATCTTTAAAGTAGCATGTTCTAGTAGAATTTTTAGTGCTGAACAACATAGGAAATAGGAATTTTTCTTGAAGCTCGACGATTCCTTTGGCCAGTTCGTTTTCTCACAGTCATTTTCAGAATGTCTGGGTCAAAAATAATCACACAGTTGCACTTTCCAACAAAAAATCACCCGACTCTGATCAATCAGGATTTGATGGGGCTTCCTTTCGGCTCAATCACTGCTTGCAAACGTCGTGACATCGGGTCGACTAAATTTCTGATCTTTTGGAGGGGCTGCTTTCAATTCGTCCTTCGACTTAAACCGCGGCCCATCGGATGAAACGGGGTTGAATTTTGATTCTTCTGACCACAAAATCTTCCTCCAAAATTCTAGCGGCTTGTCGACGCGTCCTTGAGCGAATCGAAGGCGATCTTTCGTGTTGCGAGTGGAAAAAATGGCTTCTTCCGGCAATGCAGGATCTGAATTTGGCTTTGTGAAGACGATGGAAGATAGTTTTTGGTGAGACAAATGCGCCATTGGCCCGTTCGAGATCCCTCGCCACGTGTACCACCGATAATCTTCGAATGGCCTTGACTGTATTGATGATCATCCTATCAATCCTTTTGGTGGTCTTTCGCTTTCGCCCACGCCCACTCAGATCTTCGATGTACTGAATATTCTGGCCTCTTGACGATACTGCAATCGTGAATCTGTTGAAACCCGTTTCTTTAGCGATTTTACCAAACGATCTGCTTTGATTTCGCCGATGGACCACAAATGACCGTTTTCCGACAGTGAGATGAGGTTTTCAAGTCGCCATTTCGAGTTAGAGCAAAACACAACTCTGAATTTCTCTTGGCTTATGGCCCTCTATTATTAGCATTTAAAATCCATAAATATGTACAGTAGATCAAGTGGCGAAGGCAATCAAGAAACAAAGAGAATTCCAGGTTTGTGTGATTATTTTTGTACAGCAGTTTTTCCAGGTTTCTTGCTTTATTAATAACGACTTAGATCACCTGATCAATGATACCTGCTCAGAATTTCAGCACCGACTAAACAAACATCGCTCTTTCCAACTATGCCATTTTTATCGCTGTGAGTTGCATAATGAAACCGCAATACTGCAAAAAGTCGGAGAAGTCCGCTTTGTGTGCATGTGTGTGATTTTGCGTCCCCCACTGTACATAACAAGGTTTACCTGCTTACACGTACTGTCTTAAATGACTTTATTGACAATAATCCTTTCACAGCGGCAGTACTGGGTGCTACGCAAAAGAATATCACCTTCTTGTGTGAGCCTCCCGCAGATGCGATTTCGAGATTACCTACTTCATGATCTATATCTTTTGAGCCTTGTAACGAGAGACTACAGCATTTGCATCACAAAGCTTCAGATCCCCGCAAAACCATTTCGTTGCAGTGTCAACAAAATTTTTAGCTTTGTCAAAGTATTTGAGGCAATCTGCTTGAAGCATGCTGGTTTTCATTGAAAAAAGGACGCAAGCGGTTTTAATCAAACTGGAGTGTTCGAACACGTCTGAAATCTTGCAAATTGTGCCAAGAGCTGAATGATCCGATGGAATCTTAATATTCGCCAAATTCGAAACCGATTTGATTCTATTAAAAATGTGACTTGCGTTAAAGGCGTTGGTGCCTGTAATCGAACATGATCGTTACTGCTTATGACATAAATATAGTTACTTCACATATCGCGCACATACCCGAGATCTGTGTTAAAATCAGGATCGACAGAAACCAATACATTCTTGTAGTTTTCAATATGAGTGAAGTAGAAAAAAAAGAGATGTTCTCGAAAGAATTGTTCTGCTCGCAAATGTCAAAGAAAAAGTGTTCTGAATTTTTGGTCACATCTTTTTATTTATTTCTCGTAGGTGGAGCTTGATTACGGCTAAAACGAAAAAAAAGATGGGTGACTTGTTTAGCATCCTTGAAAAGAAAATTCTGAACTTTTATTTGAAGCATCGTCGAAATTAAGTCGGTCCTGCTGGGTAAGATTCTTAACGTTGGTTTATAAGGCAGTGCCAGAACGTGATCCTTGTTTGAATAGATTAGTAGATTAAGATCAGACGCTGAAACAGGTCATCGTTTACGGGGCATATTCAGTTCAAAGACAGAATGATGGAAAATAAAATCACAGCTGCATAAAAATTCAACGCTTCCAGTCGCGCAGAGAAACTTCTTAGGAAACGATTCGTCAGGTGGCGATTCTAGGGTTAAATTCAAGGGGTTCGATTTGAGAAAACATAATTTGGCAAGGCGCTAATGTGGCGACTCTTCCCACATAAGTAACCCGACCATTCGCGAACTCTTTACTTCGAACTATACACACATTTTCCATTAAGTTACACAAAAAGGTTACTCCCTAACTGTGGGATAGCTTACGTTTAGACGGGTCGGGCCTATCGCCCTATAGCTACTGGTGCTAGTAATTCAGACAGATCGTAAACATTCTTCATGTACTAGGGGCCTTCAGTGGTTACTATATTTGCGTAGGACATCTAGAGTGCACATGAGGCACAGACTACTTGTCTCCCTCCCTGGTCAGGGCCGAGCGAGGCCGAGAGGCCGAGCTGACTGGTTTTCCTAACATGCGAGGGATTGATAGGACTAGTTCCTGGACCCCGAGCATCACCTATATAAAGGCTCTGCTCCCTGCCTGGCGAGATCAGTCTCGATCAGTATTACTCGACGACCCGACGTTTGCAGCTGGCCTCCTTGATCCAGCGTGAGTCCATCCCTGGTACGGCGTGGTGGCGTCAGTAAACGATACCCGTTGTACTAGTGCGCTGCGTGGCTTGATTCGAATCTCACACCACAGCTCAGTTGGTTCAGGGTTACTGCCCGAGAACCGAACTGTTTCAATCACTAATCTAAACACTAAGCTAATACTGTAGCTCGCGATGACGCGACAGCTAATAAATTTTTCATTTATTGGCGTTTTCCGCCATGGTTCATGAAATTTGAACGGTAGAGGCATAATAGTTTTATATCGGCGTGCTGGATAAATCAGAAGTCTAGACGGTATAGACACGTCTGCTGTAGCTGACTACTTAATCTCTTTGTACCTACACATCAACCTGCGCAGAACTGTACATGAGTTTGAATTTATCTGCAGTAACGTACATATTTGCAGAATTCTCTTGATATCATGATCACTCTTTTCTACGCTGTGGTTAGTCAATCTCTGCTCAAAATACTCTTACGCTTCTCGCATTTGCTTTGACGGCAACCGCTTATTTAGGACACGGCGAACAAAAGATTGAAACATTATCTGAATTCCAAAAATCTGTGACTTGTTTGTCAGAGCCGTTTGGGAAACATACATGAATACGATCAAGAATACTCAAAAATTTTATTTATCAAACAAAAATCATACTAGCATGCAACAAGACAAAACAGCACGACAGTAAAGTACTTTTCATGTTTTTAACCTCGAGTAGACATACAAACACATAATGTCTGACGGCAATCACTGCTTTGAATCAAATGCTATTGAGATAAAGTCAGGTTAAAGTTGTTAAGCAATGACTTCATGGCGAGAACTTCTATTTAGATGTTCTTGATTGCGGATTCGTGACTTGGAAAATCCCGCTAATCCCGTTTGCAATTGTGTCGGAGAGGGGAGCGAAAAAGGCACGTAGTACTTTCAGCCTTCGTGAGGCTAATATCATTTATCGTTTTGGGTACATTGCAAGCCGCTTTCATGACTATTTTGTCTGCTGGCAATCCCAGCATTCCAGTCAAAGTGCTCACAATTTCAAACGGGCCGACACAATGGACTAGAAAGATCATTTCTTAAAAATTATTGTCCTTGTAAAGTTGTATCGAGTACGTACCGCTTGTTAGTTGCAAGCAAATCAGAATAATGAAGAAAAGAACCATCTCGACGTGCTTAAGAAATAAGGAATGACAGAAGAAGGGATATTCCAGTTTTATGGCAAAGAAAAGTTAAGACTGAATGGCATGACACCGCTTATTTAAGCATTTTTTTCACAGCTATAGAATCAACTTCCTGCGTTTATCCAGTCAGCGGTAGATTGTACTGTGACCTGCAGGACAGAGCCAGAATAACTACAATTTCAATTGAATATGATTCCTTGGCAGACGCCTTATCATCTTGAATGAAAAAAGCCTCGTAGTCAGAGGCGACTTCTTATGATCATTCCATCATGGTTATTCTTAGCGAAGGAATTGCTTCGCGTTGTAGCTAGTTCCTCAGTTAAGCTAAGCAGGAAAAAATTATTGCGGCTTTGTAACAAGCCAGAAAACTCGAAGGATGTGACTTTCTGCGCACGCTACCGCACTGCAAGGCAGAACAAAGAAACGATCTCAGGGGCGACACAAGATGGAAGGGTACGTAAGTCTCACCCAGGAGCTGATCCTCTCCCGCACCACCCTATTACAGGTACAGCGCGAACATTCAGCTGCTGGCGTCAGGGAAGATCTCGAAGGAGGTCATCGAAGAGATCAACATGTACATCTGCCAGGAATCGCAGAAGCACCTGGCCGAAATGGCTGCTCTCGACAGGAACGTGTTCAAGCACGCCAACAACATGTTTGCCATGGTGGGCGTTTATGTGTACCCATGGTAAGAAGCGAGGGACAACAGGAAGGCCACAAAGGACAGCACTTTCAGCGAGAGAAGAAACGGTAAGACAGCGTTTTTGATTTCCTCCTCTCCCCTCTACTGTATGTACTGTATGCTGCAGTGGCTCGTTGCAGTCAAGGCGATTGAAGACTGCTCATAGCTGTAGCAATTGGTGGAACTAGCTTGCTTTTTAGTGTATGGTTCTGCGACGGCGCCTTGTCCCGAACGTCGAGCACACATGAACATCATAGAGCATGGAACACGAATGAACGACTCTGATGAAAAAATACTGGCAGAAGTCGCAAATACTGCGAATTAAAGTAAGTTTACACCTTGTGCATGATGTCAGACCTCATTTTCAGACATCGATTTGATTTCAGGGATGATGTCAGAGCAGCAAAGCGAAAAACTTAGCAGAATCAGCAGGATCGTAGGGTCAGATGGTCAGCTAGCTAACGACGAGGTATAGATCGCTTTTTGACCTTCGAAAAAATCTCACTTTTAACGGATTCATAGTCTTCTGTCGCGAAGCATCTTGAAATGCAGCGGACAATCTGGGAAATCGATGAGAGGCACTGAGAAGACAAGAAAAAGAGTGCGGATTCATCATGTTCCAAATCACTGTGTGACGAGGAAGTATTTAGGCTATCGGCGGGTAGCGGTGTACGATTCGCTAGCCTTTGGAATGGAAACACAACTAACGACTGGAATATCATGGAGACTCTCGCCGGCAACTTCTCGAAGCGTACGGTCTTCTAAAACTCCTGTCGTGCCCCGCACGATGGAGAACAAGATGAAGAGGAACTGTAATGTGTAAAGAAATTGTGCAAGACTTGCGCCATGATCAGGCATAGGTTTTTGCTCGGTCTGTTTTGAGTGGTTGATAGATATGTGTAGGCGTCTTGAAGGCGCCCGCATCCTTTTTCATAGCCGAAGCTAGCCTAGAAATGGTACGATATGCTTGTACAGACCAGTTTAAAGCGGCTTACACTAGTGTACAGACTAAGGGCCCAAAGAGGCAGAGAGGCGAAAACGTGATGCCTTTTGAATAGTGTTGAGGCCTCGAGCGGTTGTTCCTGGTTTAGTCGGACGAAAACAGACGATCATTGCACAACTTCCGATGACATGACATTATTACCTCTTCAGAGATAAAATGTTTTGCCATTGAGACAATAATGACATTTCATATCGCGCGAACGTGGCGTAAAGGTGGATATTGTGGAATAAAAATTCACCGAGGGCCATCCAGATATTTTATTATCAAAACACACAACCAACGTATCAAACAATCAAAGATCCTAAAGAAAAAGTGCACAGTAAAGAGACAACAAAATTTTTTCGAAGTTTTTAAGCACTCTCTTTGCAATGAACATCGCCGCTGCGCTTTCTAAATGGAAAAAAGCAAGAATATTCGTCAACTTTTCAAAGTAGTCTAAAACTTCAGTTGGAGAACTAAAAAATTATTTAACAAATATGTGAAATATTTCGTGCTTAAAGGATTCTGGAATCGTGATTAACAACTTTTACCTTATAAAATTGCGAGTAGACAGACATGGCGAAAAAACGAAGCAAGACAAAACTGGAGATGGAAAGTTAGAGTCGTTTGTGCTGCGTTTATTTCCCTCTTGTTTTTCTTGGACCCCATTCTGCATGTTCGCCCCCACGTGAGCGAGTGGATGTTCAGCACATATTATACCAGACTCCTGAATATGTACTTCATCGGTAGATTAGTCTCGTTTAGAGTCGCTCCTTCCCTTTTCGGCCCCTAGACAAGTTGAGTAGTTATGTAGGGAGTCGCGCTGGCGTAGCTAGCTTATCATACCAGCTTATTATCACCCCTAAGCCACTGACCACTAGCTGGAAGCCCAAGCCCCGCAGGGCCTTAATTAGCTTACCACCCTAATAATCGTCAGTCCTTTGAGACCCTTCTTATCACTGTGAGCCCCCTTATCAGTCATTAGCTGAACCTTATCAATATCTAGTCATTAGCTGAACCACATCATCGACTAGTCAGCAAGTCAAGCTCCAATCGTCTTATCATATCACAATAGCGATGATCCATAATCAGTATTTCTGGAAAAGTGAAAAGTTTTGCGCCTGGCAAGATTCGAGCCTACCTTACCCGACTGAAAGTCGAAAATTCTACCATTCACACCACTAGGGCGGTTTGCAATGAGGGTCGGGTGTGCATAGCGAAGACAGTTGCCGATTAGAGAGTTCGGCTGTGTGACTAATTTCGGAATTGTGTCATAGTCTGAAAAGTTACATGTCATCGGGGGCTGTAGAATTCAAATATTTAATGTCTTATTATGACTTCAATAAATGTGTATAAACTAACGTCATTTTCCCCATTTCAGATCATGATGGCTGGTCGTAACCCGTTCCTGTTTGAAATGACAGAATTATTGGCTAGGGTTCAAAGACCAAGAAGATTAAATTATTTTGATAAGATATTAATAACGAATATTATAGTAACAGTGTTTATGATTCTAGTTATATTTTCACATATATTCGAAAAATATTCAACTCAACCGGAAATTTTTAATGCATCTGATTGCCTATGGATTGAGAAAGTCGATGACGGAAATGCAACCGTGCAACGTGAAATTAAAAACTGCACACACGTCAATGGCGAAACTTATTTTTGCTCAAGTACTGAACGAAATGTTTACGAATTGGTTCAAGATGGAAAACCCTGTTACAAGTACACGCCTGACGAAATTTTAATTTTATATGAGGCGTACACACGTTGTGTTCTCCAATTCGACAAGCATCAAGTATTCTGGCCGTGTGATAAAACACTCCAGCTTTCTCACGACAACCCGAACCAATTACGCTACTTTCTGTCAGCCAACAATATCAAGCATGCCATCCTATTTGAAATTGACTCGTACGCTCTGAAGCCAGTAAAGATAGTGTTGATTACTGATATGAATTGTTTCATTGCATCTACTGAGACAGTTGCCAGCTTGTTTCGAGTAATGTTAAATGTGCTTAAGATCAACTAAAATGATTCGATTCGTTTTTATAAATATAAAACGTTCTTTATATTTTTATTATATTGCAAATATATATATATACATATACAAATAAATTTACAGTTGTTGGCGACATGGGGAGATTGCTCCCTGTGGTGCCTGGGGTGTGTTGCGACCAGGGGGGGGGGGGGGTAGCGGGCATGAAGAGAGCTTACACCGTCGCCCACTGCGAAGACATGCCGCATGGACCGAGTGTCGGCATACGATGTCGGCGACCGTTCCAACAAGGGGCAATAGACAGATGCGCGTCTCTTCCCCCTCCCCTCGACCGCCACCACGTTTTCCCCCTTTCTTTTTCTCCCGTCCATGCCTATAAAACGTCTAGTTTATTTTTTCTACTTTTAAATAACTTGCAGCATTTTAAAATTTTACTTGTATTGTTGGCCAAGATATTGATGACCAACCCTCCACTTGACCGCCATCTAAACGACCCTAAAAAGAGCAGTTTGCTTATCTCGAAACAACCATACGCGACATAAAAGCTTACCACAGCAACCAGCTGAGGCCCTCCCAACAGTTGACCAAAACCCCCGGACGGATTCGGCTCAGCGTCCACATCCGGCCACCCCTCTGAGCGGCCGTAATCCACTATCGGGCCGTGACGGCTGAAACGAGGATATAAAGTTTCACACGATAGGTGGCACACACTTGCAGCCACTCACGCTCCAAAGTATTGAGCCCGCATCCGCTCCCGCATCGCCCGCCCCTCCGGTGAGCGCACGAAGGCCTGAGCCAATGATTTGTAACTGGCTTTTTCTTCTGCGGACAAGGCTCGCCAGGCCTCATCCGCAAGGTGGCACGCCTCGCGCACGGAAATAAAAACGCCTTCGGCTCGGCGTTGGCGGCGATATTCAGCCGCGAAATGGGTATACCCTACAATAATCGAATAAAACATGTCTTTGATTGAAAAAGATATTCACCTTACCCGTGTAGCTGAAGCTGAAAGGCATATTGTATCAATTTTTCGAGTTGCCAAAAATAACACCGTTTGCATATTCGTTTTCCTTTTTATAGCTAGAAGGACACCCTGATTAACAATCAAAAGTCAGCGCGCT
>JASANH010000591.1:0-31139 GCA_030248295.1 Mesodorylaimus sp. YZB2_4 | reverse complement strand
GCCCTGAACTGGAAGCAACTCATAAGGACTTTTCGTATTGGAGTGATGATACAATTTCTCATCAAATCAGTATTTCTAGTTCGCCTTGGCTGTAGTGCAATGTGGCCTAAAATCTCTCTTGTTTTCTCTTTCCCTTGAATGTGAAGTTGAGAAAACTTGCTAATCCAACTCGTAGGGCAGCTAATCTGCCTGGAAAAAGGAGCTTGAATCAAACTTGAATTTCGTTTACCGCCATAATTATTTTGATCCTATTCCAAACTCGCGCTCATGAAATGAATAGCCACTCTCACCTCCCGGTGCTCCAATTAGCCTGGCACCATACAAATGTGTGGCTGCGAAGGCTTTGTCCACTCAATCGAATTGAGAGATATGGTAACATATACCCTATATTCCCTATTTTATAACGGCGCCTTGGTATCAACCAATCCAAACTCTAACTAGTTCCAACCCATACCTCGCTTCAGTGCCAAAATCTTATTATCTTGCCTGACACTCATTTCAGTGCCAGTGTTCTAATGATGATGAAACAATCATTTGTGAAAATGAAGAGTTGGTACTTTCCAATGTTAAGAACTTGGACTGTCGAAAAGAAGCTACAAAACTAACATCAAAGCTACGAAAATCAATTGCAACGCCGCCATTGGAAAATGGCTACCGAAACTTCAAACGATAATTACAACAATCGAGGGATGCGGATGTTTTTGTGGACAGGCGTACAACATCGAGTGCCGCGATTGTAATTGTGCTTGCAGAAGCCCAGCCGTAGCCACCCAGTAAGTACCTCATGACTAAAAAATCCTGAATGAGCTTAGCTGCCTGTATTTAAACAACGAAGAGTTATAGCAGCCTAGTGTGAAGGGGGAAGAGGCTAAACAAGCTTGAAAATTACCGCTAAGGTTGGTTAGAAACATGAGGCACACATGATTGTGGTTCTGTGTAAATAATAGAGAAAAAGCGCGCAGGGGTGAAGTTGCTGTTTGATTATGATAGCTTGAAGCAGCCCTAAGAATGGGAGGAAAGCTAGATTGTGGCTCGGTCTAGAGGTCCCCACTTTCGTGAATACTAGGACAATCTCAATGGGCACAACGACGAGCTTATCCTAACGAGTAGGATGACTTGGGTCATCCTAACCCATATCACCACAAAGGTCACCCCAGTCATTACTACCATTTGGGTCACTCTGGTGGGTACGACCACCAAAACCACACGAACGAGCACCGCCACCACAAGGGCCACCCTGTCGAAAAGTACCACCAAAGCCGTTCAAATGAGAAGCACTAGCGTCACCCCAACCACCAAAGAGACCTCGGCGAGCACCAATGTAACCCCGACACCCCCAACGACCACTCATGAGACCTCAACGACCACCGATGCAGCCCCGACAGCCCCAACGACCACTCATGAGACCTTAAAGACCACTGATGCAGCCCCGACAGCCCCAACGATTACCCATGAGACCTCAGCGACCAACAATGACACCTCAACAGCCTTCGAAGAGAGCACAACCGGAAACGTATGCTGTAATATGAGCCATTTGATCCAAATGTGGGAAAAGTAAGCAAGACGGGAAAAGAAAGTGTAATATAAACTAAACACTGACCTTCTTAGGCTCTATTATATTAACGCCACATCAGTCAAATCGTTCAGGGTTTCTATAAAAGAAACGTATGTGAATGAGTAGAGATAGAGGAGGACCTCCTAATTCGTTCAACTTTGTAGAAAACTTTCCAAGGAGAACGAAGAAAAACAAAACAAGGATACGGATGAAAAAAATAGAAAGGTCGACAAACAGGGCGAGCTGAAATTAAAAACTGAACAAGAAAAAGAGTAAGGAACTTTAAAGAATAATCTGAGATAGCGGGGTTGCAAACCAAGGTTCAGATTTCAATCTTATTACAAACACATCATTTATAAATGAGTTGGAAAGTGGAAGAAAAAGGAGGCCTTTTTAGGTCCCCCGGTTTTGGTGTTCAGCTGAAAGCCCGCACTTCCAATTTATTCCTTCCCCTTTCTTACAGTCATACACTAATGCATCAGCATGTGATCACACAAAAAAACCAACCAAACGGAACTATGGGCTCATACTTTCTTCTTGGTGACCATGGGGAATACGGACTTCCACTTCGGACAAAAAACTGGAAGCTATAGTATATGACACCCTTTTTCTTCCAGTTATCCTTTAGGATAAAACTCCCATCTGGGGTGTCTGTTCTGTCAGAAACCCAGACTCAATGGACCGCCAGGTCTTTTGAATGGGTCCTTAAAAATGTAGTACACTCTTGAAGCGATGTCGAAATAAAAAACACACAAATGCTGAATACGAATATCACACTCTTCACCCGTGTCAATCGTTTTCAACACCCCCTCCCTTTTTTAGAGATTTGAGATCAAATCAAAAATAATGTTGGTCGCCATCATCGTGATGGCATTCGGATGGTTGAGCAGCACATGCTGCTGCTGTTGCTATATTTGGTGCAAACAAAGGCAACAGGCGATCCAGAGAACGATCCAAGTGGAACTCGGCAATACGAGTCAGGCGCCATCAGTCGAGCAACCACCAAACAACCTATTGGATACTGATGTGCCTCTTCAAGAGGAAAGGAGTGGATTTTGGTTTTTTTTTAGAAAAATAACGTTGTGCTAAATTCGGTTTAAGCAATTTGGGGTAGCCGCATTTTTGGTCTTGGGAGGATGGTCAGGGTTTTGAACAAAATCTAAGAAAAATTTATTAATTCAGCTTTATTTCTTTTTTGAAAAAAAAAGAGAAGAGATGACTGATTTTTTTGGCCAAAAAAGTATAAAAACTTCTGATTAAGTAATGTTGCATTTGGAATCGAGATGACCAATTTTTTTTTGATCGATGACCAGACGATGTAAATTTTTAGACTGTCTTGCCTTGCAAAAGGATGACCAAAATTTCACCAAAACAGTATAAATTTTTTATAAGACTGAATACTTTGTCGTGAAAAGAGAAGTCACTTTCATTTGATGTCGTGTTTTACTTCTGAAGAAACTTGGAAAGTTTGGAGATTTGCGAATTTACAAGTATCCTTTTATACGATTTAACGAACATAAGCAAATTTCATAATGTACACGCACGACATAAAAAGGCAGCTGGGGTAGTTTGGTTGGGATTTTTCATGAATTAGATTTTTTAAACACTATTTCGCGAAATGGGCTTGACTGTTTTAATTAACTTCTTCCTGTTACAGCATTGGGGTGTGGGAGCGTCTGGTCACATTCAAAGGGCTGCTGTGGAAAGATATCATAGGACATCCTCCCTTTGGTAAATCTTGGGTCCATACTCGCCTTCGAATGTGTACTTACACACACAACCAGAGTTACAGCGAGCGGCTATTCGTCTCAAGCCACTCTCCCAATGCCTATGACCAGTGTCAGCCGTGCCATCATGCCATTTTTCGGTGAAGGCCTGCCGCTCCCGAAGCTCCATGCGAGAAAGGAAACATGGAGGAAACCTTGTATAGGAGGGATCATGAATGATGTGGTATCGCTGACACTCCCAAGCCAACTCTTGGTTGTGTGTTTTACACCAAACATAACCCTCGGCCAAAAGTTCGCTGGCTACACCCCGGATAGCCACACGGCGGTTTATGATTAACGCAGTATTTAAACTGCGGTCCAGGAGTTCTGTTTTCACACCCTGGCTCCGAACACGGCGGTTTGAAGCTTCTCACTGGCTGATATCCCGAGGCGAAGCCATAGTCGCAAAATAATAGTTCTATATCCTCTCCAAAACTGTCCCAGGCGACAAAGTTACCCCAGCTGCCTTCATAGGAAAATCCCAAACTAATACTAGGCGGAAAAACACACAAACAAAAGTATCCTTTACAACCTGGACACGGGACGAATCCAAGGATGTTGCCGACGCTGTGGCCCTTTTCGAGTGCCCTGCCAGATCGTAGCCATGATCTCACCCGAGAAAAACCCTGAAATGAGGATATTCAAAAAGAAAAAAGAAGAACTTATCTCTTTCGCCCACATACTAGCGCGATGACGGTTAAAATCTTTTCAAGCATTTTGCCTTCAACTTTAGACTTTGACAGAATAGAATGGAAAAAAAAGCAAAAAGGAGGCTAAACGAAATGAGCCGGGTTGAGGGGTTAACGATTAATGATCTAGAGTAAACAAGATAAAATCCCCCAACTGTTGCAAACTAAGAAAAGTGTGCGAGCAGGTCTGAAAGAGGAGGCGAATCGTAAATTTCCGAGGGACCCTTAAGTGAATAAGAACCATACCAGCACCAAGCAAAGTTGACTGATTGACCAGAAATTTTCACAGACCAAAACCCTTGAGAAGAAGAGGCAAAAGCAAGCCGAATAACAGTAGGAACCTATAAATCAAGTTGAGAAGAAAGGTAAACCGCGGTTTCGAAAAAGGATCGACCAAGATGAGCCTTTAAAAACTATCAATTAAAATCTGCTAAAATCGTCTCAGTACAATCACGGTCATTCCAGAATCTTCCAAAAGGAAAAAAGTCGTAAATAAGCGTTCCAAAAGGCCTAACCGAACTGTATAAAAGGAAGCAAAAACCCATAGAGAGCATCCGAGCAAAAACTGATCTTCGAAATGGCAACGAATAAGCAAGGATTTTTGCTTTTCCTAAAGGAAGTTTGGAATGAGACGATCCGAGAGGCTGACAAACGATGGAGAGCATTGTCGAGTCAAGAACGCGGCCGTTATCATGATCTTGCCCGAATGCGAGAATCGATCAATAGTGATAACAATTCACCATCCGAGGCGGGAACCGAAGAAGAAAATCCTCGTCAGACAGTGCAGGAGGAGGAAAACATGGCGAACCACGTGATGGAGGAGGAAGCCACGAGGAACGACAAAACTGGAGAACCAGGTCAAGAAATCATGCCTGTTAGGGACAATGCCGCCGCAACTGTAGCACCTTTTTCCACTCAACAAAAGTGGGGAGCCGTCTTATCGGCTTGGTTCCCCCAATGCCCCGCCTGTAAGGCGGAGGTATTATTCATTGGAAGAAAGTGCGCCCGTTGCGGCCATCAAATGATACGGCCTGGTGTGCTCTTTGTCAAAATCAGCTTTCGTTAGAGAGCGGGTGTTGATGAATAGTACATTACAGGCTACGTTTAGTTAGATAGGGTGTGCAGTAGAAATTTAGAGAAGGAAAGTGATGATACTTTATCAAATAGATTGTTTTTATTGCGCCATTAATTAGTTTTAATATAAACCGTTTGTAAAAGAATAAGCTCCGCTATTGATCCCGGTCAGAGAAAGCAATGGTTTAAAAGAACCTTCCCAAAAATCTACAAACACTGATTACAGAAGACAAGAGATTAAAACTCACTTTTTTAAAAAGGATCTTATACGCTATCCACAACTTATCCAAAAACAATCACACAAAACCAGTTGAACCGAACCCGCCAAGGCGCTCATCCTTTGGGATAGGTTTAAAATCATGTTCTCCCGAAACTCCCACAACTGGGTAGGCCGCGCGTTCGCAAATGAGTTGAGCGATCCTCATCCCTTTCCAGACACGAAACTTTGTCTGTCCAAAATAATGAAGCAAAACACAAACTTGGCTTTTATAATCCCTATCTATGATCCCTCCTTTGACGTCAATCGAGTTATAACGGATAAGGCTAGAACGAGGTGCAATACGGCCATAAGTACCTGGAGGTAGCTCGAGGGAAATATGAAGATCAATACCGATCACCTCGTTAGGGTGAATAGTAATATCGATTGGTGAATACAAATCAAGACCAATAGACTTTGAAGTCTGCTGAGCCGGCACATGGGCATTAGGAGAAAGCAATTTGACCAAAAGAACGGGTCGATGTTCGCTTTTGATTGGAGAAGGAGCAGTCATTTCCAAATCTTTAACTTGCGCACCAAGGAGCAGAGAATCGGGCTGGGCTTCACTCATTTCAATGGGAATGGGATAAAATAGAAAATGAGAAACATGAAAAAAAAAAGACTATATATAAGGACCAGGAAATCGTATCCCGTTGAAAAGTAGGCATGTGAAAGTATTACTCACGTATATATGACATGATTTAGTAGCAAAACATTCAAGCAGAACGCGTACCAAAGCGGTAAGAGAATGTAGTGCACTAAAAAATAATTAGTGTTGAGTCACCTTCGGACATGCCCAGGGACAAAAGTAGGAGAATAAATTAGCATAACTTTCGAATGAGTCAAAAGCAATATACTTAGAAGAGAATTTATGCATACTGATTGGCTTGTAGAATTCAGCGTTGATCCACCTTAGGGAAAGAAAAGAAAACAGGAATAAAAGTGAAAGAAAAGATGGATGATTTAGTGCCACAGACAGCGTAACTTTCGAATGAGTCAAAGCAGCATACCAAAGTGACAAATTAATTCAGACTGATCCATTAGAAAACAATTCGAAGAGGGTAAAGATAAAAATGACTTTCGAATGAGTCACAAGGGCTTCATGCCCTATAAAAGAGGGTAAGCAAAAAAAACAAGAAAAACTGTAATATGGGAGGAGTAATCCAATTAATAATTGGGCCCATGTTTTCGTGAGTAAACCCTGATCTCTTAGAAAAGTAAGCATAGTGAAGATAATAATTTCAGCGGGAAAACGACGGAGCTGTTGAGGCGCTTCTGGCGATATTCTATAGCTGGTAAAAACTGTCTGCTTATAAAACACGCCAAGAATGGGCGGTACTCGAAAACCGCCGTCGTTTTCCATTGTGGACAAAAAGAAGAAGCGTCAATGACACTCTCAGAACTAGCGCCAGCTTTCGAGAGAATAAGGATGTTCGAAATAGTATGTATAGATGAAGGTGAACTAAGATGAGACAGCACTTATCCTACTCATCCAATTAAGAAAATTCATATTTTAAAACCAGGACACTTTTTCGAAGATATTTGCAAAACGGCTGATGCTTTGGCGAATAGCGGGGTGACAGTGGTTATAGCCAGTCTGGACCAGGCAATGGAGAGATCAGCTTTCGGAACAATATCAGCCCTTATCCCAAAATCTGAAAAAATAATCAAACTGAACTCAATCTGCCAGGAATGTAAATGAGCGCGGCCTTCACCGACAAAATTGATCGTGCTGATTTAGCTGATATGGTTGGTGGAAAAGAAAAGTAAATACAAAAAAAATATTAGCCGAGCAAAATTCAAAGCCTAAACAATGCGATAAAAAATTTTAGATATGCAGTCCTATGTCGATCCCGCTACTTCCTAAAACACCCGGACGAAAAGAAAAATAGTATAGAAAAAATGAAAATTAAAAAGGGGGAGTTCGAAAATTGATTTTAGTGAAGTTGATTTCATTCTAAGCCAGATAGCCCTTTAAAATGGCACAAACATCTTACCTTTCTTTAAGCTAACGTCGACCGAGCTGATATATCGAAGGTCATTGTTTATTCGCTAATTTTTCTTCGAAAGTAACACGCGTTGTGATTTTGAGCAAAAGCTGACACATTGAAGAGTGACCTGAAAATAAGGGCCTTTGTAGCAATTAGCGAATCAAGACAAAATCAAATTGGTTGTATGAGCAAAGGCTCATTTTTAATTCCAAATCAAGAACAACACTTTTTCAGGCAGGCATTTTTTAATTAGCCTACGCCAGTGAATCCATGAGATCCATGAGCCTACGAGCCAGTGAGTGCGCGCAGACAGACTTTTGTGAGTCGCAACATTTAGAAAATATCAGATTCAGATTCTGGCTCGCACACTTTTTAGTTCTGACATTTCCGGCCATTTTAACGCGCTATGACGAGCACGCGCTGACCACTGTTAATCAGCTTCGCACCTGAGTTGAGTGGGGAAGAATGATTAGCGATTTATTGAGAAAAATAGCTTCGCCACTTATCCTTACGGCTTTTAAAAGAATATGAATAGATTCTAGATCGTATTTAGATGACTATCTGTGATGCGAATTAGCGCGTAAAAGATGTAGCATAAGTTTACTTCATGTACAGACCTACAGACGCGCTTTAAGTGCAACTTGAGTGGGAGGAATCGAAAATAAGTCTAGCTCGCTCTTTATACTAACAGCTGAATGAGAGTCGATAAAACGTTTCATGGTTTACATGCTAAAGATATCCGACTTAAGGAGACGATGACGTTTTCTGACACTGCTACCTTTGGATTTTGCTTTTCTTTTTATAGGAGATTGTACAGTAGTCTAGGTTGCTCCGATACCCAGTCCGCTTCCCTTTTGAAACCCTTTTCCCACTGTCTCGTTCAGTACATTTGAAGCGGGTTTTTTGCTCTTGCAAGCAGGGCCTCTTTAAAATCCCGTTCATTGTTAACGTCAGCAGCTGCGTGGCCAATAGCTGACAGTGCCTGCTTACCAACTCGTTTGGCAGTGTTTTGAGCAGCTTGTTTCAGAACGGGCACAGCCATACTAAAAAAGGGATTTAAACCAACTACCTAAATCAGCGCCGCGCTGATAAGGAGATCCTCGGAATCCATCCAAACAATGGCTGCTCTGTACAGCTTTCAGACGATAATATACCATCCAGAAGGCAGGACTGTCATAATTCATCATGTACCGCTACTCAACACGGAAACAAAGTGCAAAAGTAAAAAATGCTTGGCGGCGAAAACATATTTAAAGAAAAATTCCAGACCGTCTACGACCAAAATAAAGTTTGACAATAGTCTTTCCAAACTCTATGTCCAAGAGGCGGTTCTGATCAGTCTTGATTTCAATTTCGAGCGTATCGAAGTCCTTGTACATCATCTATGTTGTAGTACAAATGACCGAAGCTAGTTATAACTTGAGAGTTATATTCACTCTGATTTATACAAGCCAAAAATCCTCCCAGATCGATGAGTCCTTCGAAAACGCCGAATCGTTGCTGGAGCACTTGGTGGAGTGACAAAGGCGAATCTTCCTGGATAAACAGGTGTGACAGGTGTTTTATCATGGGTTTTATCTATCAGACGCCACCGCTCCTCGTTCCTAATGCACTCTCTGGTTACATTCTGATTTTTCAGGGTCGCAGCCAGTTCGATTGCTCCCTCGACAGGAGCTCGTTTTCTTGCTCGACTGAAATCATGTACCAAATCGACAAGGTAGGACTTTGGAACAAGTTTTCTATCCAGTATAATCTCTCCTTTACTAGACCAGCCAATATTCTTTGATTTCTTTATAGTTCCAAGAAAACAGTTGCTGCATTTCTACTTTTAGCAGGTATTCCGCTGAGTGAATATTTGTCACTAAATGGAAAGGGATCATCCCCTTCTACAGTAGCAGAAGATTTAGAATCTTTTCATATTTTTTTAATGAGAATTGTTGAAGTCTGAAGGTGCCGTGCTTCTATATGTAAGTATGTGTACCTACTCTGTGCATGTATGCGTAGAGTATGCATGCATATTTTTCTTGCGAGACGTCGTATACATTCTGATGATTGTGCGGTAGTTTGAGACAGCGAAGAGCTGCAAGTGACGCTTTCCTGATAATTACTCTTCTAAGTCAGGATATTTATGCGACATACCGGACTGGGTAGGCGCATAAATTTCCGTGACGATAGGCGAACTCAAAATTCACACAAGATATAGGGAAAATTCTGGACTTTAAAAACTTGTGACAGTAACCGGAGTATGTCATTATCCAGTGTGACTAGACAATTCAGACAATAAGTGGACTCGACTATGTATCAAAATTTCTGACTGCTCATTTGTACGTTACTGTGCCCTTCAATCAAGCTACTCTAAAATATAGATACGTACAACTGTTATGTGTCATTCTAATGTTCCCAGCATTTTTCTCACGACTGCTACTATCAGATCCTGTGCGAATCAGTGCCATCCCTGTTAGTAGTAAATTTGTTGTTGGAGTATTTTTAGACGTTCAAAAAGCCTTTGATAAGGTTCCCCATGCCCTTATTATAAAACGTCTTACTCAGTTTCAAGCTCCTGTGAAGATCCTTCGTTGGCTGCGATCGTATTTATCGGGGCGATCTCAGCGAGTTCTTATTGGTGACTGCTCATCAAATCGGATACCAGTTCCGAGCGGCGTTCCGCAGGGTAGTGTACTTGGCCGCACTCTCTTCGTGTTGTACATGGACTCGTCATTGCGTCAGTTTTCGGACAGTCTCCCGAAATTCCTGCCCCAGGCGTATGCGGATCTTACTGGTCTATTTGTGCCTGTGAAGTCGATTGCAGGAGCTGAGCGTCAAGTGCAACCTGCAATCAACTTTATCTCGGATTGGGTTAGATCTGCCGAGCTTACGTTTAACAGTGCCAAATCGCAAGTTATTTTGTTTCGATATGGTTCGATTTGGCAGCAAATCGATTCAGAAATCGATTTGCTGCCAAATTTGCAATTGTGTGGGCAAACTTTGACCTGCTCACAAGGTAAAATATTTGGGTGTTTTTTCGCGTCAGATATGGAATTCAGTGAACATATATGCGGCATAGTGCGTCAATGCAACGCTATGATTGGAGCACTTAGGAGGAAACTGGGGAGACATGCACCGCTAGCTGTTTTCACGAAAGTTTACGATTCGTGTATAAGATCAATTCTAGAATATGGTTGCGTGACATGGGATCCTGTTTTAAAGACTGATATTGATCAATTGGAACGTGCTTATAGGTACGCACTTAGGCTAGCATTCAACGATTTTACCAGTTCTTATTCTGATGCCCTGGGTGGAGCTTGCTGGCCTGCGCTTTATGATAGGAGGAAACGTTTCAAATTGACCCAGTTTTATAAATTATACCATGGTATTCATGATTTTGAAAATGCCCGGCTCGCTTACAAATCTGACTTCGTGTTAGCGCTCGTACCTGCGAAGCTTATCATCTGGTTGTTCCCAGGCATTTTACTGAGTCTTATAAACAAAGCTTTATTTATCCATCGACCGTTTTATGCAATGCTTCTCAGATTCCGTCTCAGAATCGGTTTTACGCCAAGAAATTTTGAGTTTTAGAAGATCGATCGCACCTGGTGAGGATGGATTAACTGCTCCGACTCTTAAAAATATTGTTGACTTCATTTCGCCTGCGGTGAAAGCCCTATTTAATCGCTCGATTCTAGGAGATACCTTTCTCTTAAACTGGAAATTTGCAAAAGTCATCCCGATCCCCATATGTGCTGGGGCTAGTGATCTTGGATCGTTCCGCTTAATATCTTTATTACCGATATTATCGAAGATCTTGGAAAAGCATTTTGATAGGCTGATGCGTTCAAAATATCGAGGATTAGTTTTTCTGAGCGGCAGCATGGATTTTGTCCCCGTCGAGGAACGAATAGTGCATCAATTGGTGCCACGCGGCTCATTCATGATTTGATTAATTTTAAGAAATACAGATATGTCGTCGGCGTGTTTTTGGACATACATAAGGCATTCGATAGGGTGCTGCATTGGCTTTCATTGCAGACTTTATCATTCAAGTATCGATTCCCGTCGAAATTGGTGCGCCGGATTTCGTCTTGCCTTTGTGGGAGACAACAGTACGTTTCGATTAATGATTGCGCATCGTCGAGAATCAATGTTCCATCCGGGATTCCTCAAGGTACTATTCTCGGTCCGAAGTTATTCATAGCATACTTTGATTCTCTTTTGCGTGAATTTTAAAGTTCGTTTTCTGAATTTCGTCTGCAAGCGTACGCGGATGACTTGGTCTTACTGGCCCCTGTTACAGGGCTAGATAAATCGGGACATGCGTGCCAGCCAGCACTGGATTTTATTAGCTCGTGGATTACTTCAGCCAGATTAAGCTTCAATGTTTCGAAAACTCAGGTTATGGTTTTTCGTTATGGTGCCTCTCCGGCTTTGCGTAAAATTTTACTTTTCTTGAATGGTCAAAAACTGTCCATGACTAGTAAGGCAAAGTACTTGGGCGTGCTTTTTTCTTCTGATCTCAAATTTTCTGGGCACGTTCTGACAATCGTCAAGGAAGGAAACTCGATGTTGGGATCATTGAATAGAAAATTTGGCAGGCATGTTTCATCAGAAAAACTGAAAACAGTCTATGAATGCTGCCTTGAGTCTGTGCTTGAGTATGAATTAGTGGCTTGGGACCCTGTGCTAAAGAAAGATATCTCAGAATCAGAAAGGGCACATTTTTTGCGCTTAGATCGGTTTCGAGAAACTGGAATTTTCCGCACGACGAAGCTTTATTAAAGGCGAACTGGTGCTCTCTTTTTTGCCGTAGAAAGCGTCTTAAGTTATTTCAGTTTTAAGTATTACTGTGGATTTCATGACTATCCCAACCAGTTTCTTGTGCACAGATCTCAGTGCGGTGCTCGAATAAGTGCTAGATTGAAAGAACCACATTCTTTAGTTGTGCCTCGACATTATTTTGAGAGTTGTAAGCAAAGTTTTAATTACTCGCGTATTCAACTGTAGAATGATTTATCGCATGACATAGTTTCGTTGCCTCTGTCAGGCTTTCGTGACGCTATCGAAAAGGTTAGTTTTATTTGACTTTATCTGCTTTGTTTCATATTCTGATGTCGCTTGTCCGTTGAGTGCGCAGTTATGTGTTTGGATAAGAAGTAAAACAGCAATGGCAGTAGCAATGCTGTGTCCGCTGAGACGGTTTTTGGAGGTTTTTCACGTTCTCATAATGACATTTCGGCTACGCATTTTAACCTTCATATTTTTTTCTTTCCTGTGTCTCTCGCTCCTCGAGTGCATGTATTTGCTTGGGCGGTGAGTAAAATATGACTATGCCTATGACACCAAGATGGTGCGAAAGCTCATGCCCACTAAGATTCACAGAAAAGATGCAGGGTTCATGACCCGACCTGGGGTCTGCTTGCGACTTACAAGATTACTCACACGAAAAAATAGCTCTTGCCAGAAATCTTACAAGTCTTGGCAAGTGCCCACAAGAGCGGTCGACGTGGGCAGCCATTGTGGCTCACAAAGTAACTCATGAGCCATCCCCTTTCTATTACTACTTAAGGCGCCATGGACGAAATCTGTTTAGGCGAGGGGAAGCCGCTGGCCGGCAAACGAGCAGAAAAAACCGAGTTTGTACAACAACAAGATACCGCTGCTCGACGGCGCCCAGGTTATCCCCAGGGAAGCCTCTCTTGGCAGTATCTCCTCGCAAGCCATGTCTTCTACAGCCGGACGCCCACATAATCTCGCATGCAAGAGCACAGGCTCAGTGGTTCGCTCTGAGACCTGACTGAACCATGCACTGCAGGCACGCGTGCAGGCTTCCGTCGTCGACTACTGGCGGATAGTGTGGCAAGAGCGTAACACATTGATCGTGTGCCTGACGTCGTTGAAAGAAATGGGCACTCCAAAGGGTGACCCCTTCTTTGCCTCTAAGACAGGGAGGCCGTTCTGAGCAGAGCCGTTCAATGTGTTCGCTGAGTCGTTCATCCCGATGCCCAGGATTGTGCCCCGTTTCGGCCAGTGTCCCTTTGTAGTGAGTGAATCGAGCCCCGCTCGCGTCTTTATCTACCGAACCTTCAGAAAGATCTCCAGGGATACCAGCAGCAACTTATCTGGGAGGTGATGAACTGGCATGAGCTTATCTGACTGCACCTCGAACTCGGTTTTTGGACTTCTTCAAAAAAACCTTTGACCTGAGACGTATCCTGCTCACATCTCAACGACCATCCCCTTTTCGAACTGCAAGTTTCAAATAACATGACCCCAGCTGAGGAACCATTTTCACCGAGGCACTTTTAAATCTTGCAAGCTTTGTTCCTCGAACAAGGAGATGGTGGTCGCCCATTATTACGGATATATTCACCCACCACAGGACGAAAAGGCCGAAGTTCCATTAAAAAATAGCTAAGCCAATGATAACGGACCTGCAATGTCTACTCCCTTCTAAGTCGTGGAAACTCGCCCACAGGTTACAAGCCCATGCTTTTCTTTGAAGGTTGTGTTTACCCAGATTCCTAAAAAGTGGCTTTACTACTTGGATTCCGCGTCGGCCACGCAGCCCCATGCGAGGCGCTACTTGGGGGCCAGGTGAGAATGACGCGTAGTCCACGCGGTATAGACTGTGCTCCATGTGGCTACGAGTCGGCTTGATGCGGGACCCATATGAACACCATTAGTTCCGTTTCACTGTTCTCTACCCAGTTCCAGCTCCACGTTTTTTACTTTGGCTGCCTTTATTACCTCGCATGCCAATTTGAGACAAATGTCCTGACATATCTATCCTAACAAAAGACTAAAGCTTTTTCGTAAACCCAATCTTTTCTCCAGTTTCTAATCAGAAGGCACCGCCTAATTGGGAATAACCGTTTCGACTGTCCAGGGTGTACTTTTTTCGGCTAGTAACGTTCTTCGCCATTCATTGTCTTTCTCCACATTGAAACTGATTTCAGCGGCGCTGTCCGGATCTTGCATTGCGCGGCCAAAAAAAGTTTTAGTCTACCAGCAAAAATCCTTCAAATCGAGGACGTCATATACTGTATAAACAAAGATAGCTTATACATAGTTCTTGTAAAATACCGTATTTCCTCGAAATTCTTCCCAGGGGAGAATCTTTTCGAATGGGTCCAAGACGGGGAAGAATAACCAGAGAGGGGACGATTTCCGGAGGGAGGAGAGAAAAACTCAAACATTGTTCACATGCCAGAAAGATACTATTCTCCAAATAGATACCAGTAATAGAAAGATAGACAGTCTCAAGCTTCCAAACGAGTACCGCTACCTTTGTCTAATTCAATACTTCTCCCCCCGTATTCACGCTGCTCATAACCGAATTCAAGCAATATGCACGATATCTTCGTCTTCAACCACATTTTCTTCATCATCTGACTCTTCAGAGAAAACACTTTTAATCACGCTGACACTCATATCCTTCAAATTTTCCACACCTGATGATTTTGTGCGGTTATTCAAAATCGCCCCCAGGCGGGGATTTCCAGAGTGGGGAGAATAAAAGGAGGGGGGGGGGGGAAATTTCACGGAAATACGGTAAGTCCTGTAACTCTCGGAAATGTCGATCGCTTTTTTTGGTGAAGCATTTATTCGCTGGAGCCGCGGTGGCCCATTTGGTTGGGGCGTTGGCCCCGCACTGTTTGGGCAAGCAACCCTGACCAGGAGGCTGCTGTTCTGTTTAGGCTGAGGACAGCAAGTCTAGTCAGCCTGAACGGTGTATTACGACTGGGTCCGTACCCAAGTGGCCATGCCCCCTGGCGATAACTTTTATCTTATCAATTATCTAGCGATCCGGTCAAAAATCGAATGAAACAGTTACAGTATATCAGTTTTGTAGAGCTCAAAATTCTCTACAACTTTTGTGTTTGGGTCGAAGGCGGTCGCCGCTAAAAATTTCGAGAAAATCGGCGAAAACCGTTTCCCTTGTGAAAACCGTAAAATGAAGTCAAGGACAGACAGGACTAACCCGACCAGTTTCTGCCTCGCCTACATAGAGTGTGTCGATCAGCCAATGAAGGCAAGCCAATACACTGCTCCGCGTATTTAAGGCGGCCAGTCAAGGCAACCAGACACATAACTTTCCCCGCTGGCCAAACACCCCTATGCAGTACACACATGGCTGCCCATCGGTGCCTTTCTAATCAACCACAAATGCGACCAGACTACGTAGTCCTTTCTGAATTGTTGACGCATCAGCTTGGTGGATATTTGATTTTCTGATTTTATTGTAGAAAGAATCAATGACTGGAACTCTGAAACTGTCTGTGAGCAATGCAGCAAACAGATCAGTATAGCTAATGACAGGCGTGGCACCAGGTCGGGGTCTAGCGGGTTAAGGCAGCTGCCTGTCACGCTGGGTGCGCACTCACAGGGGGTTCGAATCCTGCCTGGGTAAAATAAGATTGTCGATCCACGTATTCCTTGGGCATGACGCCTGAATGAGGGTATGCAGTGCAAACTTTCCAATAAATCATGATTTCCGACAAACTCAATTTTACTCCTACTCAACCTGACCCGTCCCAAACTTATTAATCTGTTTCAAATAAGTTTTCCGTTTTGCTTTGCCCATTGTTTGTGGATCACACTAAGTCTACCGCCAGGTGCTGCCGCTAAACCAAGGTCCTGTCAGCCTGATGTTTCAAAACAGGGCTTCAGGGTGTCACGAAGAGATAACGCCCTCCCCCCCCCCCCCCCCCTGACTCTCCACAATTTGAGATGAAGGTCCAACTGATTTTTAGCAGATATCCCATGATAGCTACATCACAATCCCACAGTATCATTGGAACAATTTCAGAAAAAGAACAGGTGGAACAAGCGGTGTCCGACTTTTCAAATAAGACATGGTCTCCTATCCAAATTCAAAGCCCGATATATTTTACTCTGGAAATTCTTCTCTAAATTAAAAAATTTCACACACCACACGCATTCCCGCCCGGATATTGCAAAAAAACCTAAAATTCTTCTACATGGCCCAAAAAATATTGCTTATTTGGTAGCTGAAGCACGAGGATAGATCGGTGAGTACCATTCGGCCGATGGAGTTCGCTTATGGAATCTCTTGCGTTGGAACTTAAACATCGCCGACAAATCCGGCATCTGGACGACTCCAAACAAGTCGTCCAGATCCGGTGGACAGTGCTATTGGCGAGTCAATGCCATTTTCAACTGATCGCCGAAAACAGCAGAGATAATGTCAGCCAATATTACCTATACCCACGGGGGGATCGACTGGAGTAGAAGCCCTGCGCCCCTCGGCGTGATAGATGCCATTAGGTTAGCTTTGCTCAGGTTTACTACGCATCATCATCATCAGTTGACTCTGCATCCAGCAAATACATGCACTCGACAGGAGGGAGGCACACAAAATTAATCAAAACTTATACGCGTAGGGCTTTCCGAAGACATCGCTAAAATTAATTTCAATCAAAAATTTTGAAATCATGAGAATTTTAACATTTCATCACCCACGCCCATACAGCCCTGTGGGTATGACCTGCACTCAAGAATCTCTCCAAAATATCCGGATGCTGTGTAACTGAGTGAATCACAGTCTTGCATTTCAACCCCAATCATCATTATTCTCCCAAGCAACCAATTTTTATGGCCAGTGCCTTCCCCAAAAGTACGACAAGGAACTAAGCCACATTCGACCATGCTTCACACCAGCAAGGGTGTCAAGCACCTTTGCTGTTTTAAACCCCTCATTTGTGGCCGAACAAAAAAATTTTTGAATTTTGTTCGTCCAAGCAAGAATGTCGAGGTAGCTACATTTGATGTTTCAGAACCCAAGTTTTAGGTCCAAACCCCTCCAAAGAGAAATTTCAGTGTTTGTTGGCAAAGATCCCTTATATTTCGCCTGGAAAGCGCTTCAAACCACAAACAAAAGTTTCGTGGCAATCCCGCCACAGAAAGTACGAGATCCGAGGAGCCCGGCTGGAGATCCTATTTCAGCGCTTTGTTGGCACCCTTTGAAGGCTCTATTCTTTTTTCCTGTCATTTTGACGTCAAGTTTTTGCTCCCCCCCCCCCCTGATCTTTCGGCTTATTACAGGCAGATCCTGATTGACTGGTTTTCGCTTCCCAGATCTCCTTGTCCAGTAGTTAGTGCAGAGGACATAGCGAGGATCGTTCTTTGAAATAATCGAGATTTGTTAAATGGCAGGCGTCCTTTTTCTTCCAAGCCTGGTGTGATTCAGGTATCTTTTTTGTTGGTCAGCTGTTTTTAGATAACGGCACGCCACTTGCCTGGGCCAGTTTTCAAGTCCGCTTCAATCTTCTTTAGAATGAGTGGTTTTACTTCTTTCTTCGGCAGGTTCTTTCTTCCCTGCCCCCGCAGTGGAAGGCTACCTTGAAGGATTGTCCTGAGGTTCTGGCTGACCTACAGGTATCAGACGGTTTTTCCAGTCCCGCTCGACCTAGGTTCTTTAGCCATAAGACTGTGTGTAATGTTCCCTTTCTTGGAATTAGGAGAAAACCTTTTTTTTTCCTGGTGAAACTGAGTTCCCGATTCCCTACGGCTCAGACAACTTGGATAAGAGAGCAAGCGATCCCAGACATCCTCTCTTATTTTCGTCTTCTGTTGCGCCTCCGGCTACCTCCCCAAATAAAAAGCTTCTAGTGGAGGCTGTTGCACAAATTGGTTCCTACTAGCCAATACCTTTCTTTTCAAAAAATCTGTACTACGGACATCTGTCAGTGGTGTGAGGAATCTACGGACACAATTGAGCATTATTTTTTTGAGTGTGTACATGTTCAGCCTTTCAAGAGGTCTTTCAAAAATCGTTTGCAGCACTGTGTAGCTAATTTTGTGCTATCGATGGATATTGCCGTCCTGGGGTCGACTGACTTGTCACTGCCATTAGATATAATACTTTTGTGGGCACGTTTTTTCATCTATAACTAAAAGCGTGAAAACGACCCTCTCTGTTTGGCTCGTTTTATTGGTACTATTCGGAGTTGGTATACTGTGCTTTTTTGGTTGCTTATAGATCACGTAGTGAGGAGCTTTTCAGGTGCCAGTGAAAGAACATTACGCGCCTGTTCATAAATGACACCTATGCCATTCGTTAGAAGTTCACTCTCGTCTCTTGCCCCGCTTGTCTAGCTCTGTTTGCCATCCACCTGTTTTTGTCGGGTATGCCGCTGGTATACAACTTTTATTTGGGCACTTGTGATACAAGGGAATCCAACATGAACCAATCTGAGCCAATATCCCAGGTGCATGTGATCATCGGAAGCAGTGAAATGCACTGTTTATTGCAGTCAACGTTTCGGCTGTAACCCATGATGTATCCGCTCTATGATGATAACTGGTGCACTCGGAGAGGGGAGTGCAGGTGAACCAAGTTAAACGAGCGCTTTAAAATTTGGATAGCATTCTTGTTTTTTGCTTGCTTTCATAGCCTCCTTTTGCTGTTTTGTTGAAACAGGTTTTTTCGCAGGCCACACTCACACCTATATATCATGTTTTGATAAAAGTAAAAAGTTAAATACAAAAAATGAGATCCGAGGAAACTGGACGACAGAATTTACTCTAGATGCATGAGCAACACTCCCCCTATCATGTACCTGGTGGCGACGATTGATGGTTTCACGCTTTAAAATGAAACGCTTAAAATACAGGTTTCCCACCAAAATTTAAATTTCTCGCTAAAACCTGCATTTTGGGCAAGATGTAAATTTTTTCACCATGTCTTCGACCTCCTGTTTTTGGCAGACGATGTGACCCCCTCCCACAAAAGAAGTCAGCGATATTGTTCAGCCCCATGATTGTGAATATGGAAAACTAGCCATTTAGAAGATCCTTTCCTTCTTATATATCTATCGAGTTTACATGGGACTTTTGACCCAATTGCTGTGATTATAGGACAGAGACGAAGACCCCTCTCGTACAATCCCCAGATTACTCACCTTCGGCCCAATCTGGTATGTTTTTGCGTGGATGTTCGTCATCGTCAGTTTCGTCCGATGAGCGCAAATACAATAGTTGATGTCGTAATTGGTCGCCGTGGCCGGATTTCCCCGTGGTCAGCTTGACGATCGATTTGTCCGTTGGCTCGTGAAAAACAGTTGGCTTCTAAAATCGACAGTTCTCGACTCGTCTTTTTGAAAATGGCAACATAAAATCGTTAACATTTTGAAATTTTCCACAATTTGAATCTTGTTTTTTCAATCAAAACTATTCCAACCAACTCTAACTGCGATTTCTAGCTTAGAGACTGGCACAAATGAAGGGCACCATAGTTAGCTTACCTCGGCTTTATCTGTCTCGACTAGCTGACCACGATCGTCCACTGGCTTTTTCGAATTCCCACCGTCAGGGTAACGGGGCCTGAAACCAAAAAGTATTGGCACACAATATGTGCAGAGTCAGGGACTGCTCGACAGGGCATTCACAGGCACAAAATCTGGCCGATCATCACAGCCCTAGCGCCCGAAGATCCTGAATCAGCATGCATCATGCTATGCTTGCAGATAAATTTAGCAAGACCAGGCTCTATATTTGATTTGGGGATACTCAATTTGAAACAAACAAGGGGAGACTGTTTATCACCCACCTAACCTTTTAGATCCAATCATGGAGAAGCGGAAATCAATCTCCTGATCTTAGATTTTACAGTTTGGCAAGGACCCTGACAGTTTGGCAAAGCCCCTGTCTCTAACCTGAGGCCAGAGGTAATCTGTTATTTCCTGAATCTCTGATCCTCAAGGGGAGGGGTGCGGATCGCCCCCTGTCTATGCTGCTCATGCTGGAATCTGGTTCACACTCACCACAGTTTTCTCTTTTCTTCAGGATCGACCAATGGCGTGTGGTATTTCTCCTCGATTTTACGCTTGAATTCTTCATCTTTTGCCCTCTAAGCTTATTTTTGCTGAGCGACTCTCAAAGCTCTTTCTTCCCGCTTCCTAAAAAACAAAATTACTTACTTTTGTTTCTTGAAAAAAAAATGCTTACTTTTTTGTTCTTCAATTTTTTGTTTTATCATTCCCTGTCGTTTCGCCGCAGCTGATTCCAATTGCTAGCGTTGACGATCAAGCGCTTCTTCGCTTGAATCCTGCAAGGAATAAATTGGATTCGTTCTTTCTAAGATGCGGACCATCAACCCACCTTGAAGGCACTTCTCTGCGGTGTCTTGCCTTGAGAAGTCGGCGTCAAACAAGGAGCCAAAATCGAAGGAGTTCCAGCTGCCTCCTTTTGCTCGGCTCCAGACGAGAAAACTGGAATCAAACTTTTTGCCGGTACCTGCAAAAGACTTGTTTCAGGATGGACTCGAGAACACTCTTCAAGCAAGGGACTTACCAAGTGAGCGGCGGGCGATGGTGTTTGCTCGCGTGATATTCGTTTCGGTGTTCGCAGATCGGCCTTGTCTCCCGGAATTGCCAGCGTGATCACAGGACGAGCGTCTTCGTTTTCTTCCGCCTCATTGTCTGCGACGGCCCTGAAATAAATATATGAAGAGCAAACTGCCTAAAATTTGGAACCCACAATCTTAAACTCTTCATGCCCAGCTGGAGCTTCGATGATCGCATCTATTCCGCCATCATCTGCTTCGAATTCCTTTGAGATAATTGCCTTGGGTGCATTGTCGATGTTTTCAATGCGGTCCACGGTGTCTTCGTCGAGGTCGCCATCGTTATTCAAATCGGTGCTAAAATCCAGAAAATGTTGTTGATTAGAGACAAGGCTAGTGCCTGTTAACCGTGCCAGTGCAAGGACTTGTGAGGCTGATCATCTTATCGTGCCTGGCTAGCGTTCGTTCGGGATCACTGTTTTCAGGATCGGGATC
Source organism: Mesodorylaimus sp. YZB2_4 (assembly GCA_030248295.1). Taxonomy (NCBI): domain Eukaryota; kingdom Metazoa; phylum Nematoda; class Enoplea; order Dorylaimida; family Dorylaimidae; genus Mesodorylaimus; species Mesodorylaimus sp. YZB2_4. Next base: position 10,013 of record JASANH010000591.1, on the reverse strand, counting down.
AGGACTCGCTCAATCCCGGCCGGGATCGGGATTTTAAGAGTGTTATTTTTTCACTTTTACTTCGATATAGGTAACCTACAACCCACCCCAAGTAGCCAGCAAATATAGAGCTGAAAACGTTTTTGCGCAGTATCCACCATGGCATTCAAAATCCGGCAAGCAAAAAGACCTAGAATCAGTCACCAATCAGCAAACAAATCCCTCACTTCCTCTTTACCAATTCAATCATCCACCAAAGTTTTTCCAGCTTACCCTTCGGGAACACTCCCTTCCTGATCCCTTGCTCTCCCCTTCCCCTTTTTCACACATCTCCACAACATTCAATCCCGACCATTTTTTATCGGGATCGGGATCGGGATTCCAAACGAAAGCTAGCCTGGGCCTTTTTTGAATCCTATCAACAGAGCTTTACGTTTTCTGGAACTACGCTTTGGATTATTTGCCTTGTGGTACTGCGTTGTTAAATTTTCCATTGTCGTACCCGGATTTCGTTGACTAATTTTGCGTGATTCTTTTTAGACCTTTTTCACATTTTCTGGATCCCGTTTGTTGTGTTTTATGTTTCTTGTGCACCTAGTGCGTATAAGCGTTTGCACAAGAGTAAAATATGATGATAACAAAGAAACAATGAATTTACCCCGATTCGGCGGCCATGGTCAACATGGCGGCCATTTCTTTCAAATAGGCTGGACCTTCCCGTTTCGGAGTTGCTCAGCCTGTACTCAGTCGACGTTTCGAAGCAGCGCTTCGTCGTTTCTGAATGCTGCCATTCCTCAGTTTTCTTTCACGTTTCCGCGGTTTGTCTTCTGGCCTGCAAGGGGACGAAATTTGTGGGTGGGAATCAAATAATCAAGGGAATGGGCTGATTATGCAAATTTCCTAGCAGATGGCGCCACAACTTGAGAAATTTTTTTTTTCATTATTGATAATGGTGGATCTGTGCTTGCCCCACATGCACCTAAGTTAGGCAAAACTAGCTCGACTCAAGATTTTTAACAGGCGTAACTGTTGAATGGAATCAACAAGAAGGTTTTAAAAGAAACACTAGAGCGGATCTTTTTTAAAAAGACATTCTCTAATTGTTAGTATACACTCTGAATGGCTTACTTTCGCAAAGCTTCTTTAGTTTCGGTCAGAAATTCTTTGAGCTAATCGAAATGGCTCCGAATACCGTCGAAATATGCGTCGTACATGACGCCAACACCATTGCGAATACGTGCAAAAGGTTCGATGGCCAAAATGTCGTGTCTCATGTTTGACCTTCTATATCTAAACTTATCTTTGTATGTTTAGGGAAACCTCCTGGCAGTGATAAAATGACACTGGCGATCTGCGGGAGTGGATCACCGGCTGTCCATATCTATTACGGGACGAGACAGTAAAGGTGCTAGTGACTGGCTGTGAGAAAATGCCGAGAATTGCAATGCACTTTGTTCATTTACGTTTGAAGTACATCCAGACAAATTAAAAGATTCGGCATACATGGAAGAAATCAAGAAAGTGTTGACGGAGACAGTGAAGGCGGAAGGAGGATCGTTTGGTACTATGTAAGAGTAAATTTAGAGAGTTTTACTTGACGAAGAAGAAATTGGTCGAAGAACTATCTAGCTGTCGTTTGGTGAATAAAAATCTTTAAATAATTGGTGATTGCCATGTGCAAGTAATGAATAAGTCTCTATCAAGGGAGAATGGGCATTAAGTGAGCGAGCAGCGCATGCTCTAATGCAGGAAGAAGCCGTTTTGAGAAAGGACGTTTAGCCTTTCCAGTTGGGTATGTACATGGGGTCCGGGTTTTTATACAGAAGTTCCAAAGAAAAGAAAGGGAAAGATTGTTAGTTTCCATGAGGGGACTGAGGGAGGATCAGGTGGTGTGGTTCCAGCTGAGACCAGACTTACAGTATAACGTTATGTAAGGTATGCGCCTAGTGTAACCCTGATTCCTGGTAGGCCATGGCGAGTTAGGGAATGATTGATCTCCCCTGGCTGAAGAAACTTCCCCGGATGGATTTGGATTGGGATGACCATCAATATTTTCATGGGGCATCAAATCTTGTTACTGATCGTTCGAATGAAACTGGTGCCGTCATAGACAGCGCATTTTGTGCCACCACGAAACATTGGTCGCCATCTGCAACGACTGGCTGTAATTTTCTTTCTAACGCAATTTTACTGGGGAAGCAAATAACGCTCGATCCAAATCCAACGACAAAAGTTTTTTATTTTCGAGATACGGTAAAAATTATAGGAATCATGCATAACTTTGAAACTCCCGCTTGCGCTAGAAAGACTGCTGTGAGCAGACATTATGGTTTTTTATGACGAAACACGAGTAAAAGTAAGTTTATGGCCGGGTTATTTGAAAATTGTGAAGTAACGAATTTTTTTTTAAATCAATTTGGCCGATCATTCTGATCACAACCATCCAAACATTATCGAGTTCTGTCCTGTAGTTGTCGAGATATTAGATTTCAAAATCATCAAGTTTTCTTATAATCACCCTTTTTTCTAAACAGAAAGATAACCATATAGGCATTGTTCCCTAATCAGTCCTATTTAACATCACATTCTTGACTTTTTTCGACCCGGATCGGTGGAGCGACCCGGCCAAGACGACCCACCTTTTTGGCGATTTAAAGGTGCCAACAAAGTGCCGCCTACTTGAGCATCGCCGATGTCGGACCAAAAGACTGTTTAATGGTCAGTCTTCGTCGCTTTTCACCTTATTTGCGTACAGTGCGACTGGGGAGTTCGGACGTTTGCAATCTGTGCGCTTTGTGCGACAGCGATCTGCGTGTAGAGCCGGAAGACATATCTTTTTCCTGTCGGCGAGCGTCCTATTCGACCACCACACCCGCTCGTTACGAAGCCGATCCGCTACCAAACGCGTAAGGCAAAAACCGTTTAGGGTACTTATTTTCACTATCCTCGTGATAATCGATTTTAGTCGGCCTCCTTGAATCAAATGCGAGCCCGCGCTCGTTGCGATCATTGACAATGCATGTGGAAAGGTACGTATGGAGTGTACAGCGAGTGCGCTCCATATTGCCTCTTACATTTTTTGGAGAAGATGGCGCCAGGCGTTGAATGGCAACCCAGTAGACGACGGCAATATCGAAATGCAAGATTTGGCTGGAGGTCTTAATAAACGATGGGTAAATAGAACAACAAGCATGACACGGAAATCGTATAAGCAATAAGAAACGCGAATGATTTCAAACGGCTGTCTCGATTGTGGTAGGGGTTTCATCAATTGTGGCGGTATTGGCGAATGGATGTGAGACTGAAGCAGGGACGAGAGTACTAAATCTAAACAAAAATATATATATGATCAAGTATGTCAGTTACAAAACTTACTCTATGCTAAACTCGATTAAATTTCTTGGTGTGGATAGATTGGCGATTGTTTGGTTTTTGTCCAAAACGTTTGATGTAATTTTAAGAGTTTAAAACTCACGCAATAGATTTTTGAGCAGTCGTTTTATGAGCGAATGTTGATAAACTATTCTTGAACCAGGGTGGCATTGTCGTTGAGCATGTTTGACTGGTTGAACTAGGTGGTATGCTTAACGATGAAACATACTGTATTTTGAAAGAGTACAATAGTCTGATATGAGGTACTTAGGTTGTCAGAGAGCAGATACAATTGCAGTCTTTGATTGGTCCTGTGTATTCTATCTCGGAAATGGAGCAGGTGCATGAATCGAAGCATTAAAGTGATTAGTTTCCTGATTTGAGGTAGCTTGGTTTAGTGGTTCGAATTTTTGCACTGGATTGTCTTAATTTAAGACAGGATGAGGGTGTTGGCGTAATTGGCGCAAGGAAGTATTGATAATAACCCGCTGTCGAGTTGTTGATTGTTGCAGTAGATTGAGCCGGTATTAATGCCATTGCAGAAGGAGTAGATCATTTGTATTTTGTTGATGGTGAAAAACAACGTAGCCAGAACAATAAACATTTTGCGGATCGTTCTTGGGAACTTGTCGAGATGAATGCTTGTTTTTAGGACTGACGTTGGATTTCGTTTTGATAGATGCGAGGAAGGAGAAAATCCAGTTTCTGCTCTCTGAGTTGCCTGTTTGATAAGCACTCTTATTGTTAGTAGGCCTATCTCAAGACTAGTTTTTTGTGCTTTTTACATGGTCCTTACTTGCAGTGATTGCTAAATTATTCTTATTGTCGGTGAGGTAGCCTTTTCTAATGCATCCTTGTTTTGTACCTGTTGTGTGCGCAAACAGAACAAAACCAAGCAACAGGTTTTATTTTTTGATGGCAACTGACGATAAGTTAACGTGATCGTCCCTTGCCTCATGCTGTCTGAGGCGACAGCGTAGAATTTCACAAATTTTTACTGTCGAACAGAACTCGCAATATCCCGTTTCGCTTCTAGACTTGCCTTCTTAAAGTTGAAGGTGGCCGGTATGAGGACAGCTTTTAAAATTTTGGAGGCTGGGCCCCCACCTACCCCAATGTCCTATGGGTTTTGCCAGTTGCCAGCCAGCAGTCATAATGACGGGTGCGGCCGTGTGTGAGGCGATCAACTCTCATAACAGGCTTTCTCTGACGGCCTAACTTAGAGCTGCTTCGCTTGAGCATCACCGCCGAGGGCATCCTGCGCCAGAATCGGCGTTTCTGGATGATAGAGGGCAAGAACGGAAGACCCCGACTGGCAATTAGGACCAGTTTTCTCAATCTTGGGCACCACTTCCATCTCCAATTAAATTCCTGGTGAATCGCCCACAGCCAGTTCTCTGAGAACGGGTCTCCTAAACTGACGTCTTCAGTCAGAAAAGAACTGATGTGTTTCAGTCAGGGTTGCCCCCCCCCCCCGTCAACCTCCCACAAGCCAAATGAGCCGCGCTCCTATGTGGACAGAAGGTGAGTGGGGTCGAAACTTGCAAAAAAAACGTCGATGTCATGCATGGGCGGCCAGTCCGGTGGGTTGAAGTTTCGATCCTAGCTGCTTGCATGAAGACATGACTAGACGCCTAAGAAAAAATTTTGGCGGGAATTCAAAATTCCGATCCGGCCGACCCGCAGCTTGGGTCGGTTCCCCCAAACCGATCCGGCCTGGATCGGTGGGTCGGTTCGGCCGGGTCGGTGGGTCTGTCGATGCTGGATTAGAATTATGAATTAATTGACTAGGCGTGGCTAGGCGAGCGGGCGAGCGGCGTTGCGACACCTTATTGTCCAGACGGCGAGTCCATTTTTATAGTTACGCTGACACGTGACGTTGACCAGCGACCAAGGGCCTCAAAAAAACTTGACACGCAGCCTTTGTTAGTAGACACGCATCTCTTTGCAATAAAACCGTAATAGGAACACAAAAGGAGAGACCCGTTCGGTTTAGTTTTATCCCTGGCACCGACACCTGTCTCGAATACAGGCCCATAAGGAAATTGAAGCATTACGCGCAATAAATTAAGTAAAATGGTGGCGTGACTCGCGTAAATAGTCTGGCACACATCTGTCCGCAATAGGACGCTCGGTGCTATAAAAAGCACAGCGATTAGATGATCCTACTTAGCCAAGCTTGCCTCTTTTTTTTTGTCCTTCTCACGCCTCTCGAAAGACTGCCATACGCAAGCTTATAAAAAATTATCGTGCTATAACAACGACAAATTTAAAAATCCCATCAGTACATGGTGCGCATAAAAGATCCACAGAACAGACCAGAAACGAAAAATGGACCACATAGGGACTAGTACAATCTGAAAATACAAGATATCTATGTCATTTTTGCGGTACTATTCCCCGCATTTTTCAACAACGACACGCCCTTCACGTGATTCAGAGTATGCTCACCATTTCGTCCTAATACACAAAAGAGACCACCACGATCGGCAAGGTGAGAGCGGCTCTTGTTGGGCGGCAGTCCTTTACTCAGAAAATACACGAGCCAATTCGAAAAGTCGTCTTATAGTAGGTGGGCCAGTTTCGGGAAAAGGGCTCTTCTCCGCTCAGTTACTGCGTTTACCAAATTTTTTCTTAAAAGGATTTGCTTCTGAGTGATCATGTTTCATAAGCAACCTTATTTATCAGCACCTATTCAAGCGGCAGGCGCCGTCTAGACTTTGTCCTCAACTTTTCTTTACGAGGCTCAACTATTCACCTGGTTCTAGTATCTGGGGCTACTTTAGATTCAATGAAATGTAGGACGGAGCGTGGAGCGTACGTAGGAGGCGTGTAACTCGAGATTCCATTGAATCTAAAGTAGCCCCCCCCCAGATAATGGAATTCGCAAAGTCGCTCGCGTATTTTTTTGAGAAAAGGACTGCCGCCCGACAAAATTAGCTCTAACCTTTCCGATCGTGGTGGTCACTTTCAATGTGCGTAAGGACTTACGGTGAACATACTATAAATCACAGGCGGGTGGGGTGCTTTTGAAAAACGTGTAGAAAAAAAAGTACTGCGGAGATAACTTGGATATCTCGGATTTTCAGACACACAGTCTATGAAAAACCGCTTGGTGGTTGGAGACTTTCAAGATAGGCTCCACTAGCTCCCAGGAGATGCGATGCTAAATACTGCTGGGAAGAATTTCCAAACAGTGGTGAGGAGTACCAATAATGCGATGCCAATTAGTACAAAAAAGGAAAAGGCCGCATGGCTTACCACGCATTCAATAAGCCTGAATATGGCGGCATCCAATTTGCGGACGGAATTGACAAGAAATAGAATTTGAGGAACAAATTTTGCAAAAAAAATAATCAAATTGACTACGGGCAGTCCGATTACTTCGAAGGTTTGTGCGAACGTGTAAAATTGTGTGAGCATGGATGTGTGTGCAAATTCACACCAATGGTTGATGGTACCGCGTTCTATCATAAGTGCTGTAAAAAAAAAATAGGAATAGTACTGTACTAGTCCGTGTGTGCTTCATTTTTTTCATTTCTGTTCTGTTAATTTTTATGCGCATTACTGTTAGCATATTTCAGATTTGTCGTTGTAACAGTGCGGTATTTTTCTCTAATATTGTATATAGCAGTCTTTCGAGAGGCGTGAGAAGGACAAATAGACAGCTAGGCACGCTTGGCTGATAAGGACCATCTAATCGCTAGGTTTTCTAAAGAAGCAAGTGTCTTATTGGGGACAGATGTGCGCTCGATAGTTTGATGAATTGACGCCGTGGAACGTGCTTGCCATTCATTCGATCCTAGGATGCTTAAGCGGCGGTGTTGCGGTCACGATTTTCATTTTTCGTCGAAAAATTCAAATTTTTATTGGCGTTTTCATCTCACCCGAGCGGCGAAGGCGACGGAATCAAAGCTTGTATTCTGATATTTAAGTAAGCTAAGACTTCTGACGCTTGTGCCTCTCCCCCAATAGGCTTCGGCTTAGGAAAGGATAGGTTTGGATTTAGGGATTTAGGCTTAGTTTTTGCCTTAGGCTTAGGCTTAGGCTACCACGGTAAGCCCTGTTAGACATGGTTGACCATGGTCAGCCCCTGGTTAGTCCTGGTTAACCACAATCAGCCCCAGCTAGCCCTGATTAACCATGTTCTGCCCCCCTGCCCTGTTAGCCCTGATTAACCATGTTCAGACCTAGTTAACCATGGTCAGCTCTGGCTAGCCATGGTCAGCCCTGGCTTACCACAGCCAGCCCCCCGGTTAGTCCTGGTTGACCGCGGGACGGACTGCAAGAACGCCGAAAAAAAGGGTGTCGTCAGGAGCAAGGATAATCTATTCATACTAGGAGAATATGGGAATGACCATCTAATGATCGTGGCTAAAATTGTCGTGGTTGAAAAAAGATGGTCTAAATTAAAGAAAAATGGGTCTGGTATGATAGGATAGGATAACATTGGAAATGCCCCAGTTTTATAATTAAACCAGCGAAAAATAGGATAACGTATGGGGATGGCTGGTGTTCTCAACCATGTCACGCTGGACGCTGCCTCTGTCGCCGAATATGGGAGATTGTGTGAAAAGGTTTGAATGATTTAATGAGCTTCTAGATTTTCAAAAGAGTTATGTAATTTTTTGCATTAGTTGCAGCGGCGTGGTAGAGCATTTTTTCATATGCTATGCCACGACTTCTCCACACCTGAAAGTAGACGCAGAAGTGACCGCATGTACTGGATAACGGCCTTGAAGTTGTCTGTTGTTTGACTTCCGCGTATCAGCATGTCGCGCAACAAACAAGTGAATTAGCGGATGCAAGTTAAGCGGTAAGTTCGTAATGCAAGTTCTATGACGACGTAAAGCCTTCCTGTCGCTGGATTCCAGATGAATATTGCCACGGAGAATATTGTTAGCGCAGTCGCAAATACAAAGAATCAAGTCTTCTGGCGCAGCCTTCAAAAGGGTCTCCCTCTTTTGTCTTTTAACTTTCTTGAGATAGCGAAGAAGCTGCAAGGTTCGCTTCAAGCGAGTGCCAACCCTCCTTTTTCAAATGACAATATAAAACTTACTGCTGCATTTCCAAGCGCTTCGATTAATAGGCGTGTATGCAACAGTCGGTTCTCCTGGAAAGATTTTTGCGCGAAGTCGAGCATGACCAGGACACGTCTGCATCAAATCAACAGATAGACACCGCCGTGGGGTTCTCGTGTCGCGTCTTTTTCCCGTAACTTTGCTGAAAATATTTTATATCGTCTGGAAGACCATTGCTGGGCTAAATTTGCAATCTGTATAGTTTGTTAGCAGGGTTTTTCATCAAGATCAAATACCGACTATTAATGCGCCGAAGTCCAAATATCCAAAAAAACATTTTGTCAACAGGATGCATAAAATACCCCAATCGGTACTTATATGCCAAAAGGTAACAACTGTCAAACTTTAAAAAAATGCATTAAGTGCCGAGACATACTTCGAGCACTCAGAAGTTTAATTTGCCAAAAAGACGCAACCGTATCTACCGTATGACATGAGTTACTGAGCCCCATAATACCCACTTTTTTCATTCTTATCTTCCGAAAATCGCAGGCAAAAGGCACCAACTGCATCTTTTTTTTCCACAGTTGGTGCGTTTCGACTAATTCAAAAAAAAATTGCTCGAATGCAGGGAAGGAAACATGATGTAGTTGTTGCCAATTGGTTGCACTCACCAGACCAAAATCGACCCAGTCGATACTGATTCTGGAGGTGAACTGTGGGAGAAAATATCAGTTTTGGTTATGCGAGTGGTCTTGTTTATCCACGCCCTAATGTGTTTGAACGAGTTGAAGCATGAAAAATCCGCACCTTGCACTTTTTATCACAAAATTCGACAAATTTCTCTTTTTTCAAGGTCCGCTAATGCAGCTAGAGGGCGACAGTGCTGCACGAAATCGGCGGAACACAAAAATTAAAGATGGCCAGACTCACATCCACCATAATCAGCACTTTGGTTCAAGCTAGTGCTTTGCATGTCCACACACTCAGAAGCAAAAACTTTTAACGATGTTTTCTAAGAACTGATTTTTTGACACTTGGTGCCTTAGGCATATAGGTATCGCAATGATCATCCACGCGCGGCTAGGGTTAGCAACATGGTGTTGTTATTTTTGCACTCGCTCTCGATCATGAGGTCATCCAATATTACTAGTGAACCTTTACTGATGTTCGAAAACTCAGGCAATCCTTCGATGAATGTTATTCCAGGGTCTCAGTTCAATTCTCCATACATAGGTCGATTTTCAGAGTAGCACCAGTACACACGAGTTGGCGGTGGGGAGACCAATTCATACCTATTTTCAATTAGATTTCTGATGATTGTGCTTTTACCTGCTTTTATGGCTCCAATAATGGTACAAAAAAACCTTCGCAGCCGTGCTCTATCCGTACTTTTTACTTCTCTGAAAATTTCCCTTTTTAGTAACCTAAAAAAGCATTTCGCGTCTCATATTGACAAGAAACGTAACCATATTGGTAGAACAGTTAATAACAGTCAACTATCATAATCTGAGTGCGGTATTATAATTGATAAATTAAGAAGGTACAGTGATGTACACCGTGTGTACTCTACTGATCCTAATTCCGCGTTTGGTTGGTTCGGCAGTAGAATATGTCTTGAGGGCAACAAAAACACTGTAT
>JASANH010001566.1:0-31261 GCA_030248295.1 Mesodorylaimus sp. YZB2_4 | reverse complement strand
AGCAATTTTCTGGCCCTAACATCGAGCACGTTTAAGCTAGCCCGGCCTGTGGCCTAAATTGGGTCAGGCCCCCAACGCGCCTAGTTATGGGCGATCGTGTTCGAATTCAGGCCATTATGTGTGCCCCTTCACCCTCGATCGAAGTGCACCCAATTCTTTCCAGTTACATCACTTTTTTGTAAATTCAGCCCCTAGGTCCGATCAGGTAAGGAAAGTGTTCCCGACCTGACTCGAAACCTAAAATCCAAAACCCAAACATGACCCGACAAGGATTTTCTCTGACTCCTTTTCTCTGACCTTTCCGGGTGAGCTTTCATCCCCACTTCTGATGCCACCCATTTCCAGTTCTGATCACTCGACATTATCGATTGTTGCCTCGGGTGCTTTAAAGAAACGAGTGCCTGACAGGCGTACCATTCGGCTGATCAAACGAGTGGACTGGGCTGAAGTTAATGATCACATATCGACCCTGGACCTTGAGCTATTGGTAATCTCGTCTTCAACAGTCGATGATGCCTCACAACAATTGGCTAGCTCTCTAAATTCAGTTCTGGACAAGCATGCGCCCAAACGTTTAGTTCGCATGGACAAGCGATGACCTCGGATGAACAGCTGTCTGCTTCGTCTCATACAAGAGAAAAATGCGGCATATAAACGTTGGGAGCGAGATGGCAATCTTACTGATAAGTACATTTTCAAAAATTTGCAACGCCAATGTAGGAAGAAAATTTATGAAGCAAAGCGAGATTTCATTGTCAACACTTTCACTGATGATCAGTCGTCTTACGACTTTTGGGCCGCTTTCAGGACACTATCAACACATGATCAATCGATCCCCACAGTTGTACGGGATGATATGAACTGCCCTATCTTTGGTTAATTTGATATTTTAAATGCATTCAATGAGCGCTTCGCGAGAAATTTTAAATCCACCGATCATGGTATATTTGAGCCACTCCTGTCGGTCACTATTGATGAATCCGACTATTCAGTGTCTAGCAAATTTTTTTCGAACTGTATACGTTCACTGAAGTCACGTAGCGGACCTGGTGGAGACGGTCTCACTGTGTCGGTTTTGAAGAAAAACCGCACCATCACATTGCCCTGCTCTCGCGGCTCTGCTCAATAGATCGATCAAATCAGGCATTTTTCCATCGATGCGGAAATCAGCAAAAGTTGTGCAAATACCAAAGCCAGGGGACAAGTCGTTAATCAGTAATTATAGGCTGATATCGCTTCTGTCGATTTTATCAAAATTATTAGAAAAACATGCGGACAGATTGCTGCACAAATTTATTCAGATTTCGCTTGACCAGCATGGGTTCTGGAAGCGTCGAGGAACCAACACTGCGCTCATTTTAACCGCGCAACAGATCTATGATTGGTCGAATAGTCCTAATTATAAGTTCGTCCTTGCGGTTTATTTCGATTTGGCAAAAGCCTTCGATAAGATTTCCCGTTACTCTTTATTGTCGACACTCCAAAATCATCATCGTGTTCCAGTCAAGTTGCTTGCGTGGATCAAGTCCTTTTTATCGAATCGAACCCAGCATGTCACGATTCGTGACTGCGCCTCAGCTGCCTTGCCAGTAATCAGTGGCGTCCCTCAAGGCAGCGTGCTAGGGCCTGTATTATTTATCGCCTGTGTGGATCCTCTGCTTGTGGAGCTCAAATATCGATATCCTGACTTTTCCTTGGATGCTTCCGCGGATGATTGTCGACTTCTCGTTCCTATTAAAAATCTTCACACAATTTTCAAAACTCTGTACGTATCCCGATTTTGGTATAGTAAACCTGGCGCCATCAGAATTCATGACCAAATGCAAAATGAGAGTACAGCCATCAGGAGTTGGATATTTTCTGCTATAGAATCCTTAAATAAGTAAATCGATGGTTCCATCAGTCGACGCTTCTGCCTTTCTAAAGATCACATTTAAACAATGTCATGGCAGTTGACGGAAAAAGAGATTTTTCAATTTTCCATTCCTCAGATTTCTTGTAGTCATTACATCCAGCATGAAGCATGTCACGTTCTCGCATATATGTCTGTTTTCTTGTCTTGTTCCGCTTGAGCCTAGGCCCAACGGGTGCTATGCGACTGGAGTTGAAGCATTAAGTCAGGTTGATTGGGAGTTGATGTTTGGACTTTGTCGGTGGCTACCATCGTAATTTTTACTGTTGAGCTGGGTGGTGACTCTGCATTGGTTTGGTCTGGGTCAATATCTGCATTGGCCATTTTGACGAAACGGGAGAAATCGTATTGGCTATCAGCGGATAGGATGAAACACCGCCTTAGACGAGTTGCCGCAGGCGGAACACCATTTCAATACGAACAGCACACGCTTCGATTGTGCCCCGTTCTGGTCGTTGTCCTTTTTTAGGCAGTGGCCCTTTTCAGACAAAAAATTTCCGTTCTGGCCGAAACATTTCTAGTTTGACCAGGGTCTACCGCTGATACAGTCTTGGGAAAAATGCAGTTTCAGTTTAAGTCAAGTTAACTGAATCTCTGAATAGGCCAGTTTCAATTACTGTCAGCTTGATCTAAAAAGATTCAGCTAGCTGAATTTAACTGAATAATTCATTTTTTCTTCAGAACATTTTCGCATCCAGATATGAAGCTTGGCGGGCGAAAATCTCAAGTTTCTGTTCATTCGTATTTTTTATACTTCTGCATATAAAACCTCAACAGCTCAGAAAGGAGCCTTGACAACTGTCAGTAGGTCCAAAAGAAAGCTCTACGCAAGATATTTGGCCAGCTGATAAGCAGTGGTCAGCGCTTTGAGTATTGTTCAAAATGACCTCAAGGTCAAGGTCAGAATTCTGTCAACACCCTAATTGACCGACCCTTGGTCAAAGTCGGAGTCAAGGTCAGAAAATTGTTTGGGGTCCTTGTCAAGGTCAGGGTCAAGTCAGAAAACTTTTTAGAGTCGGTCAAGGTCAGGGCCAAGTCAAAGTTTCTTGCACCTGGTCATAGTATTCTGGCAGCGAAAGAAACTAAATTCACTGTAATGCTGGTGAAAATTTTTCAAGCTCCCGCTGCGGAGAGATCTCGAGGGGGGCAGTTTTACATCTCTAAATCCCACGGCAATCTTAGAGCGTCTTGAGATTTCAGCACTTTGCCTTAGCTCTCTCGACTCGCACGAATGGCTTTTTTTCAGCTGAACTGAAATTTTATCGTCCTTTTTTTAGCCATTAAGGCCAGGGAGGAAGGACATTGTGAAACTGGCTCGCGCTGATTGTGAGTTTTGTGGTATTGCAATTATCTTACTCTTACAGTAACCTCGCTGGTGAAAACCTGACAAGTATGATCGAACACAGGTTTTTATTTAACTTAAAATAGCTCAGCGGGCGGGTCAACTTTTTCTTAGTACATGATGCTAAGCCTGAGCTCGTCATCGCAAGTTTACAAGGTCTGTCGTCCGTTGACTCGCTGGAGAAATGTGTTTCCTGACTCTGAGTGGGAGAATATGAATTCTTCATCGATTTTAGGCCGGCGGACTTCAAAACGCGACGACGTCACTATGAAAGACTGTTCGATATAAAATCGCGCGAGAATCAGTTTCTAAGTAAAACTCTCCTTGCTGACAACTCTTTCGGAATTCAAAACAGTAAACGATTAAATTGTCTCCTGACTTCAGTCGTGGGAGAGCTTAATCGTCTTGTCGTATGAATATTATCTTGCACCGTGGACAACCAATCATCTGACTGTTTTCGTGGCTTGTAACATCTACTGTGCCTTTAATATCTAAACGCTAAGACTCAAGCTGGCATGATATAGCATGGGCATGGCATGAGATAGGCGCATGATGCCTCAAGAAGTCCCTGACAGGGGGCAACAGCCTAGAAAAAGCCCATTCCAGTCCCTAGGAAACGTTTGTCCTTTGCCCACCACATGGAAGTGACCATTGCGGTACGTTAGTGCAGTAGCCTTGGTGAGTTGTATAGCTATACTTAGACACACAAAAGCACTCTCAGAAAAACTCCGATCATCACGCCTAGAATCCCCTCCATATACAATCAAGAATTTCGACTACTTTTTACGTGTAGGTGCTGAATGTAACACAAAAAAGTTGCGGCACCTAGAAGCAGTCGATTTGTATCAGCTGAGAGCGAATATGTAGGTATAGCAAATAGTTAGCTTTCTTATTCGAGCACAGCCTGCTAAAACTGAAACGACATTTCAAAATCTAGTCCATGGCTTCGACTTGTTTTCAATGAGTTTGGCTTTTTATTTTTGTGATCAGCATGCTTGGATAATCTTCTCGAATGTCGGAGAATGTCCTTGTCGAATTATAAGGGTTCATCTGTGACAGAAAATAAGATTATCTTCGCTTACGCCGATGCAAATGTTTGAGAGAAAAAATTTTTCTTTTGGCCCATTATATCCATGAAGAAACGGCGAATAAAGGATGTCTTATGCGGGGTCAACAAGTGCGTCCAGTGATTTAGCTCTCTAGGAAAATTGTTATGCTCTCTGATGTCTACCTCGCAACATGTCCCATGCCCCCGAAAGTTCACCTTATATGCACCCTACAGTAAACCGTGCCTTGCTACCCAGGAAACTGCATAACATGCAAGGTGTCAATACCACCTCCACCACCCCTCCCCCTTCCTCCCGCTTTTCTGTGTTCGCCTGCATTTTCTCTTGCCTTTGGCCATTTTTCCCTTTGATCGCTGAGAGAAGTTCTGATTAGCTGCCCTAGAATCACCTTTTTACAGTTTTTGGTTTTCCGCTTGGTCACATTGCTTTTTTGGATAAAATTGACCCCAATCAGAGTCAGCTGCTCGGTGGGTCCAATATAAATGATCCCAGAGCGTATAAATAAGAGGCGGGTAAATTTAGCCCTACGTTTTTATGGCTGTCGAAGGTCGTAATTGATAGGACCAACAAAGCAAAACGTCGCATTTTTGAACCTTACGATTAGTCCTGACAAAACCTTAATTTTAGCGAAGCCCACTAAACTCACGCGACTCAAACATCTTGCTTCCTTTTGGTTCCTGTGTTGTGCTCCCTTTTTCAACGTCTTTATGACCCGAACGACCAGGCCAGGCTAACACGATAGAAATAATTGCAAATAATATCACATACTTTAAAAATAACTGTCGCGGCGTTTGGAGTCCCACTCTGCATTTCAACGCTTGTTACTTAGCTCTCCCTTCGCAAGTGAGTGTTGGAGAGGATACGAACGATTGCGTCTGGAGCTGCGAGGATATCAGGCTCTTGTGCGAAACACGAATAGAATACTCAAAGGCGAAGCTCGTTGCAATCGCTGCTTTCCTCGGCCGATACAATATCGGGGAAACCCTTGTAGCTTCAATCGGCTTGGTTGGTAATGGTTTGCTGTTCCTGACTCTCTTTCCGTCAAAACTAATCAGCACCATGTTCACTTTCCTTCGTTTTATCTCTCTGGCATTGTTTATTCACGTTGTTCTCGCCTTCATTTGGTACTTCGTTGCGAACAATATTACACTTACGAATACCATCTTTTTCTTTTTAATTTACTATGCAGTTCCAATTCGGCAAAAAGCTACCAGGCTGAATGTTAGCGTGTTAACATTTTTCATGATGCTCGATCGGTTTCGCGCTATTTGCCAGGTCACCAAGCACAGCAAACAAAATATCAAGAAATATTACGCGCTTTCATTCATTGTATTTTTTTATTGGTTGCATAGAATCAGAGCAGCACCTCGAGTCAGTCCTGAACTACGGCTGAGAAAGAACAGGCGGTGGGCAACCAGCGCTGACCATTCAGACAAGCAGCATTTGGAAGAAGCAGATATACATAGTGTATATCCAATATTTTCTTGGCTCAATACGGGCTGTTGTGCACGTGGCCTATATTTCTGTGCAGCAATTGTTGTTCAGGTGCGTCGTCGATCCAGACAAATCGCCGGCATGATGGAAGCCAAGGCGGCTGTCGTTGAGCATAAAAATTCGGTTTTCCTTTGCAATTTCAAATAATCGACAGCATGGTCATGGTCATTGATCTCGTGTTCTTGACATGCCAAGCAGTTTTTGATGTGGTCGCTGCACAAGGTTTAATATGCGATATTCGACGCTGGTTTGCAGTCATTCGGATTACGTACTTGGTCAGCTATTTTCCGTTGACAGGCAGAGTGTATGCTCAGACTTCGAAGGGCGAATTATTTTTCGTTTACATAATCCTTTTCGAAAAATTTCGACTCCCGTTTTTTTATGCGATAAAAAGAGTTAGAAAATGTAGGTTGTCCTGAAGGGAAAGAATGATTCGTTCACTTATCCGTGCTTTTTATTGAACCGTTGTTTAGATTATTGTAACCAGGTGAAAATTCCTGAATGGCATTTTCACATTGCGTGATTTATTTGTGGCCTATTCGTTTATATATATGCAAATACAAAGCGCTACACCAAATATAACTTCGGGCCTACGGTCATGGCTGCTGGCCCAAGCCATGCGGGGATAATGCCTGTTAGCATTACCTGATAAGGGCTATCGGCATCGTTCAAGCTCAAGACCTGATACTTCTCGCAAGTGTTTCTTATTTATATGAAAACTGGTCTGAGTGAGTCTGGGCCGGGTCGAGGTTCTGATGGGTTTGTTTGGGTAAGGCTGAACATTCTGAAGGGGTGGGTCAGGTTGAGTCTTGCTTTTCAGACCCATGTCAGGACTGATGACTAGGAAAAGCCATAGCAAGTGACAATAATAACGCGGAGTGCGGCATAAGTTCTGGTTTAACTTTGACTGTGCACGATAAGTCGAAGGACCATGACACAACGTTTATTCAAGGAATGAACATAAAGAAATGAATTATGAATCGAGAATAGACATATATGTAGGCACATACAGCGGCGGCAACTAAATGAATAGTGAAGATATAGATTTAACCCACTAAAAAAGGTTTATGAAAAGGACCAAGGCCTAGGGCTTAGGAATAGAGAATACAAAGCTGCCACCAAAAACCACGCGAAAAATTCCCCTTCTTCACGAGCTTCTCTTTTCCTAAGCCCTGACATTCGATCGCCTGATATACGGTGGGCAATATATTGCGTGCCGACTTATAATGCATAGAAGCATTTGCTGCATTGCTTGCATGGTCCCAGTCATTACATTGAGGCGTTATGCACTTGTTCTAGTAGAGGGACAGTATTTTGCCCCGTGTTTTAAGTAAACTGTGCATTCAATAAATGGAGAGTCCGTTATGTCAACTCTAGGCATGTTAGGATTGCAAACTGTAGGTCAATGAATCCAATGCCAACTGCGCTAACGACTGTGGGGCACAGCCACTCCGTCAAACATCAAGCTTCCTGTGCTATGGCTTTTTCACCCCATAGAACCTAATTGTAGTGACCACATCCCACGAAGCTCCAGCATTCCCGCAGCTGCGTACAACGCTACCATTTGTCAGGGCCTAGGAATACATAGAGGAGGTCGTGGAGAGAGGAGATTTTTCGCATAGTTTTTTTGGTGGCTGCTTTGTGTTCTCTATTCCTAAGCCCTAGGCCTTGGTCCTTTTTATGGACCTTTTTTAGTGAGGTCTTGCCATACTGGCAAGTTTCCACTTAAACTTTTTCCAATTTCAAAAATCAAAAATGCCCACACCCGCAACACCAATAATTTCATTCCCGCTTGAAATTGTCCTTCAACCATCTCGGTTTTTGATAAAAAGTTAAAAATTTCAGCATATACTGACCTATAAGTAAAATCACCAATAAACATTTCCTACATTCTGCAGAATTTCGTAAATCACTACAGACACATTTCTCTGAAAACATTTTATAAATCACCTGAATATTCCAAAATTGCAAAATAGCTAACTAACCAAATGATTACTGATTACACAAATCTTAGTTAGCGCAAAGACAAGAGATGGCATCAATCCGTCGACCTTCAAACCGTCCTTCCTCATGTCTGAACGGCTACTGGAATGAACCAGTCACCTCGTCTGAAACACGTCGGCATATATTCACGCGTGTTATATCCAAATTTTGCACCCGACTCGGTACAATTTCCCTGCTCTATGTTTTCCACAAGGCTCCCACGCAAAACATACGTGTGACGAAGTATGAATTGGCGCCAACTTGTGTGAGTGTTCAGTGTCCTGTGTCTCATGTTTAGCGGGCTTAAAAAGATCATGATCGTGAATAGGGATTAACAGGTGTTTGCGATGGAAGAGAGGGTTACTTGTGCAAACGCACGAATCAAGAAAGCTGCGCAGGAACACCTGCGACCGAACAACCTCCCAGATCTCGCCTCGATCAATCGCCTACTCCGCAAGATACCTCGCCTAAATCGCTGTGGACTACCAGCGACCCCAGACAGTTGTCGGTAGGAGGGATTCTGATTAAACAACTGAACACCGCGCGCTCAGAAATCGATCAACCCAGACATTGGATTGCTGTCGACAAACATAAGACGTGTAATGCCACCTTTTAAATCGTACACAACACCAAGGGGCCACGGAAGGAAACTCCATGGAGTGAAGTAGTCATTAATGGGATACCCGACGCTAAGGCACTATGGGATAGTGGATCAGCGTTCACAGCTATCTCTCTCCGTGACTACTCTACGCTGGTGAAATTGGGTGTGGCTAACCCACTACACAAGACAGAAACCATGCAAATGGCAGCAGACGGCAATCGCTTGACGGTCGAGGGCATAACTGTTCTCGACCTCGACTTTGGCTCCTACAAGACGGAAATTGGTGCCTTAGTAGTCCGAGAAGTACCGTGCACACTGATCATCGGAACTAATCCATGGGGTGCGGTAGCGTCCCCCATGTACAGTAGTACATGTGCCACACCAACAACGATATCTCAGCACCTGATGTCGTGAAGCGATGAAATTTCGTTTCTTAGTGTAACTTTACACAAGATTAAGTTCTACCTAGGAAAATTGCAAGATCTTTTTCTGTTCGGGCTCCACTCATACAAGGGGTGCGAGGGCGAAAAACACGACCAGGTTTCTTGTTTTCGCTAAAACTCGCGAACCATGCAGCCACATTCGATGAAATTTGGTGTGGACATAGGGGACTAGTTGGGGAAGGCGCGTTTAAAAAACCTTTTTGAAATCTTTGAAACTGGTTATCTCTTAATGGGCAGAAACGTGCCCGCGTCATACATGTATGTATGTATGGACCCGATAGATCACAACGCCGATCGGGAGCTGTGTGAAAGTGGAAGATCCAGCTATATGCTCAAACGAAAGGGTAACATCACTGCTGATGCCTTTTTGCATTTATTTTGACCAGGTATTGCCCCCAGATTGCTGTAGGGCCCTCAGAAGGGGGTCCACTGAGGCAAAATTATCACTTTTTGCACTTTTGGTCCTCGTAAAAACCATCTGGTGAGGCGCGTGGCAACTTTTTATGGCTCAATTGAGTCAGGAAGGTGCGGGGAGCTATTGCTGACCAAAAAATGACATTGTTACAAAAGTTAGAAGTTTTGGTTTTTGTTTGGGGTCCTTTTTAACAAAGAAGCTTAAAAAATTTTGAAACGCAGAAAAATTCTGCAGGATATGACTTGGTGGCTTATCGAGGATACGGGGTCATGGGATTTATAAAATTTCTATTATATATATATATATATATATATCCGAAATGTTTAGTTTTTAAAATGGCGGGAAATTTAAATTGTGGGATTTAACACTACTTTCACATTGTGAAAAGCCGCCTCTGCACAAAAATGGCGATGACTGTTCTGGAACATAAGTTTCGTATTTAGTCATGTGCTGTATCTGTCGATCCCTTGGTTCATTAGCTGGTCACCGTTCAGTCTCTAATTGTCAGCTTTGAAGCTACAGTTGTGGGAGCACTCTCACAAACACGATAGCGTGCTTATGGCTTATTTTTTGCTAAAATAATCAACAAACGTTTTTCCAACAGATAGAACTGTTTTAACAGGGCAGAATTCCCGATTAAAATTATTGCAAAATAAACTTGAGCTTTTACTCCTAGTCCAATAAAGTCCATGCGGAGTAGCGTTAGTTATGGACCGGGATTTTAGAGTGCTTTTTTTCACTATTTTATTCGCTGTAAATGACCACACCAGCAAATACAGAGCCAAAAACTTTAGATAATTTTTAGTGCAGTACTTGCCCGACCATCTTCTATCAGGATTGGGATCCCGAACGAACGTCAACGTGGAGATCTAACGACTGTGACATGGTTCATGGAAGGATTAGGAAATGATTTTCCAGGCAAATCTCATATTCCCTGCCATGACTTTCCCAGGTAAGCCTTGTATGAACCCAGCGTGAAACGAAAAGCAGTCGGCATCCCACTGATCTGCAAAAATTATGTAAGCCAGCAGCCCTAGAAATGGGAGCTAAAATTCAAGGTTTCCAGCTTTTCAATGCCAAACTCAACCCTTATTCAAGTGCAACCACAGATCCCTCATACGTCATCCGCTCGCCTCAGGTCAATCTTTCAACCGCGGGTACAGTCCGGAGACCTGCCTTGCTAGTCAGAGTTTCCGTCTCACCCACCGACTTCAGTAAGTCGCACTCAAGTATGGGAAAGGGAGGGGGTGAACCCCCTGTTGGGCCGGCCAGGACATTAAGCCCGTCTTCTCGACCCCCACCTCAGGTCCAGCAGGAAGAAAGAAAAGGAAGCAAGCAAAAGCGATGAAATCGTAACTGGGCTGGACCAAGACCTGACCTGACCTGACTGACCAAGCTCTGGCCTCCAAGCACAGGCCAGTTGTCCAGCCATCCCTGGCCTCCGTACAGTGCTCTATGTAAACAGTCATACAGCTCACTCACTCACTCACTCGACCCAAACCTGACCTGTCTCACGCGTAATCACATCAGGCTTAGGCGATCTGATCTGATCTCTCCTCCCCCCTCCCCTCCCAAAAGCCCCCTCTAACCCAGTCGACCTTGCCCATACTTGGTCGCACTCCCCCCTTTCACAGTCACGAGTTGCACTCTGTTTCAAATCCCGCTGCTGCCTATTGAAAAACAATCTAATTGAAAAAACCCGCCTGTCAAACTTTACTGTTCCCTCTTCCAACAGTAAATCAAGTACGCATTTATGCACTACCAAGTATCCAGTAGGCAAGCGTGCACTTACCAATGCCTTGCTAGTCGTCGCTGATATCTGCTCTTTCGTACGCCGCAATAAAATTCCTTTCACAATGGTCAACAGACGCCGTTTGTCTTCTTCTAAAACCGTGATAACTCTATATTACACCAA
The DNA here is from genome assembly GCA_030248295.1 of Mesodorylaimus sp. YZB2_4. Lineage (NCBI taxonomy): Eukaryota > Metazoa > Nematoda > Enoplea > Dorylaimida > Dorylaimidae > Mesodorylaimus > Mesodorylaimus sp. YZB2_4. Next base: position 20,089 of record JASANH010001566.1, on the reverse strand, counting down.
GTAACGCATGGATGCAATCAGAGCGCCCTAAACCGTGCGTTTGAGAACTATAAGTAACCTCAACCTGGTGTTCTATCTCCATCCCGACAACAAAGCCATTTCACTGACGCATCGTCAGTCCAAAACAAAAGGCAACCACCGCTGTACGTACCGCGTCTAGTTTCGATCCACTGCTTCCAAACAGCGTACTCGTCGAAGGGGGCATAACGAAGGAACCTAAACAAACAGTTGGTCTCATCTCAAAATGGTGCAATCACAGTCGACTCACTTCATCAGCGAATACAAGTCCTTTAACTGATTCTGCAGCGGTGTTCCAGTCAAAGCCCATCGTACGGCCGCTGGCAATTTACAGACGGCCTGAGATTGAGCAGTGGTATGATTACGGATCTGATGAGCTTCGTCCAGTATGATGCGTTCCCACGCAACGTTCAATAACGGGGAGCATTTCTTAGCAGCGGGTGACTTCCGCGACGACGGTTTCTCATCCTAGTAAAAATCACAGGAAGCTAGCTCATTGTCAGCATCGCCAAGTGCACTTGAGCGCACTCTGTAGTAGGGTAAAGGAGCGACCACTGATCAAGCACAATCAAGCAAGCCACAAAGCCACGAGCCTGACTTGGCACGCCTTACCTTTTCATCACTGCTCTCACCGCCCACCACTTTCTTCTCCGTCAACTCGCTAGATAACGTTCCGTATGTTGTCAGTACCACGTCAAAGCGGGCCAACCTAAACGAAACCGAGCCGTGTAACATTCAACTGGCTTTTAAGCATTCCTTGGCCTACAAAATTTATATCCACCCAACATCCCGAGTTCCCGCCATTCTTCGCGATTCCCTTTTAGCACCCACTGATACGCTCGACCCCCACCCCAACAGCCAACCCCAATACCTCTTCCCTTACCGATGAGCGTTCGTCTCACGCTTCTGCCCATGATAGACCAGCACGGAAAGCTTGCCTGGCTTTACTCGGCGCTCGATCTCTTTTTCCCATTGATGCATAACTGACGCAGGGCAAACCACCAGGCTCGCAGAAGACTGAACCAGCTTCTGAGCATCTGAAAGACAGCAGACATTCATTGCACTGGCGGCCTGAGGATTTCTTAGTCCCACAGGCACACCAAACACCCCACCCTCCTAGCCCAGCATCGACCAATCAATTGATCCGCCGATCCAAGAGGTGGATCCCGATTTGACCTGATCCGACTACTGGATCGACAAATAAAATTTTTCGTGCTTTATCTGCTGGGAAAAGATAACGTGAAGCATACTGTAATGAAAGAATCCCGTTTTATCTCTTTATTCGGCTTGAGGCGCTGCTTAGCTCTCCCGCGTCCTTTTGAGTGGTCTGACAGAGGGTGACAGCGAGGAAGCAGGGCAGGTTGGTGAGGACGCAGAACCAAATAACTCATCCCCATCTACGGAGGGCACGCTGAAGGTTTTAGTAGCGGCACGATAAATTACTGGGAGACGCGAATTTCTTTGACATTGCATAGGGCCACACCTCAATAGTACACACGTCAATTAACGAGGTCTCCCGCCTTCTATTTCTGGAGCTGGAGCTGCTAAAGTTTACCCCAGTCAGGTGTCTGAGCAACTTCGACAATGCTCCCTTGGCGCAGTGAATTTTCAATGATGAGCATTACGATATCTCACAGTCAGTCCAATTGCCATTCAAAGAGAGCCATGAGAAATTGGTGAAAGCTTTTAAAGACCTGGCTCTTTGCCTGGCTCTGCAATCAAAAACTGGTTTTAGGAATTCAAACATGGTCGATAAATATTTGAAGATGAGCCAAGATCTAGTCGCCCTGTCGAGGCAGTATCCGCCAAAAACATCTACGGCATAGCCTCACTCATTAGAGCCAATCGAAACATCACGTACGGAGAAATAGAGGGAAATAACATTGGATTGGCGGCAGTACAATCGATTTTGCATGAACACTTCGGCGCACGGAAGCTTGTTAGTCATGGGAGCCCCATCTCCTGACCAAAGAGCAAAAAGAGGAGCGAGTGAATTGGTGTCACTTTATGATGAAAAAATTCGCGAATCGCGGTCAAAGCTGATTGATAAAATCGCCACTGGGGATAACACATTCCTCTATAGTTATGATCCTGGTACGAAAAAGCAGTCGACAGTTTGGGTCTTTTAAAGTGAGCCCCCTCCGGCGAAAGTGACAAGAGCCAGGAGCACAGGGAAAAATGGTTGCAGTTTTCTTCCGTCGCCATGGGTTTTAAAATGGTCGAACTCGAAGATCGAAGGACTGTTGACACTGAGTGGTGCACCGAAGTCTGATTGCTCTCGCTACTCAGGTCGATCTAGGAGGCCTGGCCGCACTGCGGTCTAAGGGGTGTTTGGCTGCATCAGACAATGCATCCACTCTCATGGTTGCAACGACTTTGGATTTTTTGTGTGGAAGGGGTCATTTTGGTCACTCACCCCGCCTGTAGTCGCGACCTGGCACAGGAAACCCACAAGCGGCTGTGGCGGACATGCAACAGGTTTTGCAGATGATGCCAAAAAAATGCTTTTGAAAATTGCTTTGACGATTGTTTAGAGAGAATGGATAAGTGCATTCGTACTAAAGGAGAGTACTTCAAAAAGGTGTAATGAAATGATCGTCGAGATCAGTTTTGTTCTTGTGCTGCTAAAAACTTTCAGCATGACCTTTGTATCTCATTTTTTGAAGCGGATCAGCCAAATCGGATCAGGCCAATCCAAACCTGGATCGGATCAGGAACCAAGCCTAGGGTCGGATCGGTCGATGCAAGCGAGACTCACTCTTTGCAAGACAAGTGGTCTCATTTAATAAGCAACCACCCCAACAGTACTTACCCAAAGCTTTCTTCCGATACCGTTCATCGTGCTCACCATCGCCGCCTGTGGCGTACTTTTTATGCATGATCAGAGCGATCATGGTCAACGTCTTGCCCAAGCCCATGTCGTCAGCTGAAAATCGAGTTGGTCAAGTGCCATCTCCAAACGCCAAGGACGCACCCAGTGTCACTACTCACCCAGTATGCCTCCGGACGGCTGCTGACTTTCTCGCCACAGCAGTCACGTCAAGGCTTGCTTCTGATGTTCCAACAAAGGCACATTCAGTCCTGGCGGGTCTTTCGTTTCCTCCGTTTCAGCTGGACACATGGTGATGGCTCTGAAACGGGGTGCCACTACCGAATATAATTCCAGTATGGGCAAGGCCCAAGGCAAATTAATCAGATTTCCCGCCATTATTTTATTTGAATATGTTCGGCAAAGAATCTGTATTTCCGCAGGGTTCACACAAGAAGTGGAAAATGATTTCCCAAGGTTTTCCAGACAAACAATTTGACTTTTCCCTGATTGTTTTCACATTGTTTTACAACTATTCAATCAACTTACTGATTCTCTGACCTCCAGCATGATCAACAGGCACAGGACGAAAGGTGGGTGACAAAAAAATTTGAAATCTCGAAATGCAGTCTTAGCTTTCCCAGATTTTATGTCAAAAATTCCCATTTTCCCCACGTTTTCTCGCCCCGTCCCTGCTGCCTTTTTCTAAAAAGGGAACATGGCACATGCCCCATCCTCCCACTGGTCAAATTTTTGGACCCATATTCTCCAGTACAGGGTCCGCACTTAAACGGACGTTTTTGATCGATATCTCCTGTACAGATCAAAATTTCACGAAATGCCATTCTAGGGTCCTCAAATACTGCGGCAAGTCAATAAGGTCGAAAATCAATCAATAAAGTATACTTTTTCATCGGAATGCCAAGTGGCCCCAGTAATTACGTATACTGTTCATTCCAAGACTCAACCAAGGAAGTCATATCGTTTCGACAGGACTGACAAATCACGCTAGTTTCGTAGAAGTGAAATCAGAGAATCCTAAAATTGTCTGAATTTTAGAACCAAAAATCAGAGAAAACTGAGAGGCTGTGTTCTGAGACTCCAAATTTTGAATCATCCCTATTCTTCTCAGATAAAGAACTTGTCTATCTTGCCAGTCAATCAACGCTATTGACTACAGGGTCACCATTTGTTTGTTACTAGTATGCCTCAGTTGGTCAGTTGAAAATGGTTTAGTAGGCAAGGACAGTTTAAAAATAATCAGGAGGAAAGTTGAATTTTTACCTGGAAAACCTAAAAGAGTTAGGGAAATTTATTTCGCACTTTGCGTATGGCAAGAGTAATTCCTAAAAACTTGTTGAATCCTGCTGCGGAAATGAGTGAGGATTAGTGACGATAACCCTAGAATCGATGTCGAAATATCGGAAACAGTATAATGGTGGGTTTCAGCACCCACGTATTACAAAGGAGCCAAAACTCTGGACCTCCAGCATCTATGCAAAAAAAGTAGAAATTCTTGATTGCACAGCAAACCAGTGGGAACTAAAAATTTCGACTTTTTAAATAAGTGAGATGACGGTCCAAAATTTTGGCTACCCCTGTAATACGTGGGTGCTGAAGCTGAATGTCCCACAGTTTCCCAGAGACCAGGGTGGAGCTCTCCCCCATGGCTGCACATGTGGTCCTGACAACCCCGAGGCTGACTTACTTGTGCAACTTGGTCAAAGCGTCCTGCGTGACCACTTTGGCTTCGTGCTGTCTCGCGTCGGTCATTTTGCCACCATACAGTCGATGATGATCAGCTTGAACAGCGTATTTATTATTCCAATAATCCTCATTCCTCTTGGCTTCCCACGGATTCACGACACCAGGACGAGCCCCAGCAACTGGCACTGGCACCTTTGGTTTGGCTCCTCCATAATTCGGTTCCACCGCTTTCACGATTCCAGCACCCGTTTGATCCCCCTCCCTATTCGGAAACGGCTTCGAAACTACCCCGTTATTGGCATTCGTTTTGCTCTGGTCGCCAGCATCGATCTGACCGGCAGCGGGCTGTTGATATTTGGGAACCACATCGATCGCCTTTGATTCGCCCCGAATCTTCTCCGCTCCACCATCGTCCACGTTTTTGTCGTCCGCTGCTCCCTCGACGACAGGGTTGGCAACACGACCTGAATCCACCGCCCATTAAAATCAGTCATACAGTCAAGTCACACACTGTTCCTACCTCTGGCATCCAATGCCTTCTGCAATGCTTCGATCTCGGACCGCAATCGAGCGCCCTTGTCTGGCAACTTATCCGCCACTTTCAATGCCTGAAAATCAAAACACCCATAAATGAAAAACAAAATCCAAATTTGTAACATTTTCGTGGTCACCCCTGCCCACTGCCCCTTTTCAGATGAGTCAGATAAGACAAGTGTTCTCGCGATCCCCCTTCGCAACAGGGGAAATTAGTCAGTTTTGGTGGCCAATATAGTGCTTCTCAAAAATCTCGTGTTTTCGCAACGCGCGAAGATTGTTGGGCGAATTCTCGATCCCCACTGGGACTCGCGATCGAAGTTGGAGCGACTACCATCAGGCCAGGTCCGACCGATAAGGCAATTATCGGTATCGGCCAATAACCGATAATTTTTGAAAACTTAAAAATTCGTTTTATGGCGGGAAATTTGAATTTTGGTCAGATGGCCATCCTTTTAACATGCAATTTTCTAATTTCGCATGCTATGCTTCCTTTGAAGACCAATTTGAATCAATCTGGTAGCCCAAAATCTCGAGACCGAAGACTATGTAAGTTGCAATATCCCAACTAAAAACTCCTCTTCGCAGATGTCATAAACTGGATTTTGTTGCTTCTATCTTACAGGCGGAGGTACATTATGTGCACATGCACACCCTAGAAACTTGAATGAGACCCAGAACCGTCTAAAACTCATTTTGTTAGACTCTAGGTAGGGATAATGAGTGAAATATGCAAAGCAGATCCCTTCACAACTTTTTGAGGGCTCTAGTGTTCGACTGGGGTCCTGACCCTGATCCCCATCTCAAAAAACATGCATTGGAGATTCACCCTTAAACATTTTACCACGTCCAGATAAACGAAAATACCCACGAAACATAGTATCAGCATTATGTGCAGTGTTGTGAGATGACTGAGATGTTTATACTTATAAAAAATAGTTCCGATGCAGGGCAAACTTCATTAAGTTTTTAGAACATGTCAAGAAAAGAAGTGAACAGATAGACGGACGTAAACAGCCAGAAAGCTTTTTTCTATCCCAGCCCCTTCAGGGTTATCTCCAACCCCAGAAGACCCTGAAGGCCATCACCATTCCTGTCCCTGACTCCGAATGGGGAAAGACTAACCTTATCCCAAAAATTTCACCCAAGGGTGAATGCTACGACTGCAGCGATAAATTGTAGTCATAGCCCCTTTTTTTGAGCCAGACTAACCTGTAATTTATTGTGCCGCGGGGGCCTGAGAAGGACTCTGGTTTCTGAGTGTATGTACATAATAACAATACGACACCAGGCAAAGAGGTCGCCTTCACTAAGAAGCATGCAAGTAACAAGACAGGGCTAGCCCTACCGCCTTCCCATAACCTTAGCCTATGCAACACACAGACAGCAAACTGCTTTTAGTGTATCCTGCTTTGGTGCCATTACGGGCATCCCAGTAAGAAAAGTCATGATCATGGTGATCGTGACTTATTCGTGATTTAGCTCCAGACTGTTCTTGGGCACCGACCTCTTTGATCGAGAATCTGAAGCTCCCTGCTCCTCGTCATAAGCACTATCAACAAGCCGTATGCTCGTCCTAAACTCTTATTGATATGGAAATCTACATTATCGGCATTATCGGCAGCACAAATTATCGGTATCGGCCGATAAACGATAACGCAATTATCGGCCGATATATCGGTCGGACCTGGCCATCAGGCCCTTCTGATGGATACGGAGCGAAAAATGAATGTTTCCAGAATTCGAACACAAAAAATTATTTCCTCCTCATCATTTTCACTCTGTTCTTCCACTAATTTAATGATTTTCAGCATAATAAACAAATACATAGAAAAGGCGGGTAATTCAAAATTTGAAACATCAGAGTGTAGTCTCTCAGTTCTCCCTGATTTTGCCTTCAACACACCCGGTTCCTCAGACACATTTTAGATTCCTAACAGTTCCAGGTAGGTTACCAGGGGCGTAGGCAGGATTTAAGGAGAGGTGTGGGGGATACCCGCCAGAGGCGACAAATTTGGGTTTTCAGGCTCCCAGAAGTCGATATTTTCTCAATACATAAGCCGCCGTTAACACAATTAATTCTCACCACTTCAACTTTTGTACGGAGTGCCGGGTATGGGGAAAATGTGTACAGATCATTATGGGTGGTATGACGAGGTTCCTGTACTGGACGCCTGTCGAGGCACTAATGGTATGAGCAAGGGGCCAAAATACACTTCATGAACATCGCGGCACCTTGACTACCGGACACTTTTTCTGGGGAGGGGGGTCCATTTGCACCCTTGCACCCGTCCCTGGTTACCCACGTTTTCCATGGTTGGCACTTCAAAAAACTCTATCCTTCAGGGAGCTAAGGAAAACAACACCTTGAACCAGCCGTACCTCTTGTAAGCGATGTAAGGTTGATTCGAGCTCATGTCGACTTGGCTGACTCATTTGAGCTAAAACCCAAAATGCACGAAGCATTTTCCAAAAATCGATCAAAAAGTTTTACCTGACGGAGGCTTTCCATTTACTTCAACCACGTAGTCTTGCCCATCGTTAAAGCTCGCCTGTGAATCCTCAGACACATCGCTCTTCGTCGAACAGCCTTGACTCGATTCCCGTTTCGACTTGTCTAAAAATTAGAAAGCACATAAAATACTTATATCCTTCCCAGCGCAAGAGTCGCATTTTATGTTTTATCCCTGTCTGTCCGACACCGATAATTATCCCTGCTGATAACATACAGATTTCCCAGTCAAGAGTGATGGGCGAATTCAGGGTCTGCTGAGAGTATGCCGAGGAACACGAAGATACAGAGACAACAGTCAGGCAACTGGACTGGATACAATTCAGCAGCAACTTCTGGATAAAAGCAACTGTTTGTCCCGCACCGAGTTTATCAGCTGTTTCAAAAACAGTTGCGCCTTGCATACGAGCAACCCTGATAACAGCAACCATTTTTGCCAGCCCAAGTAACTTTTAAGCTGGATAACAGCAACTTCAGTCAATATGAAATGGCCCATGTCTGCATATTACACTAACGATAGAGGAGCGACTGGCGATGATCGGAAGATCAAATTTAGGAGCACTATTTTGCATGGTGCTCATTCAAGTTACATGTCCTCTCCCTATTCTTAGCTTTAGTCGTGGCCCATTAAAAACAGCAGAAACCAAAACAGATGCTTTGACAAAATATAAGCAGAGACCGATCCGTGACCACTTTGAGGGTTGAATAACTATGGCCATGTACAGTAGTGTTGCTATATTACAAACCGAATGTCACATATGCGAGGTCGATATGAATACTGCTTGTTCTTGTGTTGTATTGATAGCATAGGTTTGGCAAACTTTGGATAACAGCAACCTTGGTTAACAACTTTTTTGGCGATCCGGAGTGGTGACTGTTAACGAGTTCGACTGTATCCAGTTTGCCAGATAGTACCGCAACAAGTGCAGTGCCCTACTGTGAACGGCATCAAAACGGGTATTTTTCCAAGATGAGCCTACGTCAAAGATTTTGCGAAGTTTCGTACTCTAGAACTGTCACAACACAATTTTCAGCCTACGCCTGTGGCTAATCCTGACTTCTTTTTGTGCATTAGGAAGCTTATTTGCAAAAATTCACATGGTTGAATTTGGGGTGATGCTGGGCTAATCTTTGACTGTGACACCATAAAAAATATTTATACATCTGCAAGTATGAATCAAGGCATTGCTTATTTCAGCCAAAATTTTATACCACTTGAATTTTTTTTTCTGGATAGAAAAAAACGCAATTTTTGACGCAGCTGAAATACATGATGGTGTATCAAGTAAAATAAATGCTGTTATTATAATAATCACAGCGAAAGTAACCCGTTTCTCTCTACTCATATATCTGTCGGGTTTGTTGAGTTTTCTTTAAGAAGACCGCATTTTCTGACGCAAACAATATAGGGGCCATCCATGAAGGTCGACCGCAGCCTAGGGAGGGGGTTGGCAAAAAGTGGTCAGCTGCGGTCGGGGGAGGGGGAGGGGTAGCAGCCAACAGTCGACCGCAGCAAATTTTTAGACTTTTGATGACAAAAAAACACCTTTTATCTTCACCAGTAGTGCGCGTTCAAACCTTCAAAACTTTTTGTCTTCTCTTCTCCTTGGTCGTTCATTTTCGATAATGCAATGTCGGGTTCATCAGGACTTTTATTCCCAACTGGAATGGCATCTGATCCGGAAGGGAAAAATTGGGAGGCGATGGCTAAGCTGATTTAGGCGTTGATCCGCCTTTCTGGCCCGCAACCGTGACTGGGAGGCCGAGGTTCTATTCCGACAGAGGACGGCAATTTAGTAGCTTGTCGTTGGCTTTGGACACCTGGCTCCGGGCGACACCAAATTACTGTCAAACGGCGGACGCCCACCAAAGGAGTAGAGAATTGAAAAACTGTACTCAAACACCAGTCGAGATGATCCCTAAGCTAACGATAAGCCCAAGCCCCTTCTCACCCAGTATGCCCTCGTGTTGAGGTGCTCCCAGTGAAGACACAGGGAACCTGCCATGAGAGCTGGTCACCTCTAGGAATAGGTCGGTATCACCTTTTTCCAGGATCGAGATCAGGGCAAGTCGGATCGGGATCGGGATTTTTTGTTTTAGGTCGAACAGTTTGCACGCACGAAGGAGATAAGTCTATTTTCCAGACCAAAGCACACTTTAGTCATCCAGGTTTTTTATCAGGTCGACTTTCAGTCATTATAAATAAGCTGAAATTGATGAGTACCGTATTTCCTCGAAATTCTCCCCGCGGGAGAAATTTTTTTTAATGGGTCCCAGACTGGGGAGAATAACAGAGGGGTAGGATTTTCAGAAGGGGGAGAATTAAGTTCAATCGGGGTCTAGACAGGGGAGAATAACCAGAGGGGGAGGATTTCGAGGAAATACGGTACATTCGCAGTTTCGATACTCGTCCAGCAAGGTCAACCTAGGCTAAGTAAAATTAGTGTTGCTATCATTGTCGATTTGAGCCGATGTTGCTGTTGCCTCTTCATCGCTACTGCTTCATGGCAGATACAGTATGATGGATCAGAGTGTACCCGCCATGCTTATGCATATCATAATTATTAGCAGCAACCCGATGCCTCAATGTCAGGATCAGGATTGGGATCCCAACCTATCCCTCACAGCCGCGCTTATCATATCATGACTGCTTGGCTGCTAATATGATTGGAAGTCCCGTAGAGAACTGAGCCGGCGCGGCCCAACCCGCAAAACTTTTAAAAAATACGTGGAAAAGTTTACGGAGGCTTTTACAAAATAGAAATCCGCTCCATAAATCAACACGATTTGTCTTTGAAGGAGATGGTATCTTGTCGAGCTCGAGAAAGCATAAGACGAAACATTTCATAAATTTGCGTTTGGAAGGGGGAGGGGGTCTGGCTGAAGTGGTCGACCATTTTTGAGGGAGTTCGCGATAAGTGGTCGGCATCAACAGGGGGGGGGAAGGGGGTCAAAAAATCGAGATTCCGTGCGGTCGACCTTTATAGATGGCCCCATATCAAGCACGAATTTAGAATCATTGACGAGCATAATGGCACAATCATAACAAGCTGAATTGTAAGTGCGTGTGAAACGTGATCAAACCAATATCGGAGTGGATTTTCGAATTTACCCACTGGTTTCGGATGTAACACTTGGAAATGGGGGAAACGTTTTATTATAGTTAAACGATAATCCGTATGTTATGTTTGTGGAGACGAGTTTTGTAGTATTATTTGTATGGAATTGTGACAAGTATATAAATGCGTAATGCACTTAAGGCGCTATCTATGCCTTTGCTTTGTAGTTGGTAGAATTTTTTTTGTTATCTGGGAATCGGCACCGAGAGAATAGTTGGTTAGTCATTAGATTATGGTTCCGTAGGTCCAGTTTTTTGTGGAGCAGTAATGCTTAGTGGCGAGCGAGTGCTGTGCCAAGTAGATTACTCATGGCTATTTTAGATTTTGGCAGGTTATCGAAGTTAGGCTTTTGGGCAGGTTAGCTGGCCGTATTTAATAAAGATGCCGGTTGCATAGAGGCCATTGTCGAGTAAACGTGTGGAGGAACGGTGTTGCGGCACTCGGAAAGGCAACCGTAACATATTAGAGGTTCCAACGTCTCACCGTTTCATCCCTCGCCCATCACTGCTTGGCTCGTTCCCTGGCAGTGACTCTGGCCCGGCAGGTGTGGACACGCCAGTATTTGACAAACGGCCGCTCAATCGATTTAATGTATCCCGACTAGCTGCGAGAACTGCTTGATAGTGAGGTACAACGAGCGATCGATGGCGTGCGAGCGATCCCACCGCAGCCGCCAGGTCTCGCCATAGCAGCGGCTGCTGGCGAACCATCAACGAAAGGTTCATCGCTGGTTCCAAGACTGAGCAGGTTCACAGACCGTGATGACAATGAAACTTTCGACTGCCGGTTGCAAAAGTTTTCCTGTCTGGCAAAGTTTGAGAAGTGGAACAATGATAGGCAAAAAGATGCGCTGGCACTTTTCTTGGATGATTTGGCTCTGCTGGAATATGAGTCATTAACGGAAGAGGAAATAGAGTCATTTGAAACAGTGGTCGAGGCATTGCAAGAGCGTCTTACGCCGGCTCGCCACAAAGATATTGCAGCTTTGAAATTACATTCAAGGGAGCAGGGGCGCAACGAAGCATTGGCGGTGTATGCCGCTGACATCAGCAAGCTTGCAGCAATCGCTCACGCCTGTCTGGAAGCCCAGGAACGCGACAAAATTATGTTACAGATTTTCTTGAATGGTCTGCGTCCAGCATTGCACTGATTTACGGTGGTGTCCAAGCCGGACAGTTTCCAAGAGGCGGTCCAGGAGGCGGAGACACAAGAAGCTTACGATCGTGCTTTAAGAGAAGAACTCACCGCCACATTGACACAACCCTTTCAGTCGAAAACCGAGTCACGCGATCGGCCCACACCACCCTCATTTGGTTCTCGTGTCAAAGGCAGTTCCAGCCCAGGCAGGTTGGAAAAAATTGCGGCTGGCGGGCGAAATGGGCAGCGCACACAAAATCTACAATGGACAACGGATGGTCGTCCTATGTGTTCGCTGTGTAACAAGACAGGCCACATCCGACGAAACTGCTGGCAGCTGGGCACTGCATCAACTCACTCAGGCGCCAGTCGTGACCAAAGGAACCGGGACGCTGGAAGGAACCGTCACCAGCAACCGCGCGTAGCAGCAACGACGATGGAGCAAGGACAAGAGCTAAGAACTTGGATGCACGAGTTAAGTCTAGGACATGAGTCAATTGAAGTTCGTAAGGGGGACAATAGGTTTGTGCCTTTCATTTCTGCAATGATTGCATGCATGTTCTTTGTGGGCGTAGCAGATGCACAGACATCTCCGCCGCGATTGCCGCCGCAGACCCCTGATGCGCGTTACAGTTTTTGTCAAAAAACTTCGGGCGGCACGTATTGGTCTTCTCCCAAGAAAGTACTTTGTGACCACCCCCCTATCCCTATGAGGAGACGTTACCCCAATCACAGTGGAGATGTGGATTTCTAAGATGGCCCCGATTCAGGCAGAGGCACACAGGTGCACGATACGCAAACGGGAAGTTTGCACGCTTTTAATTTTTTTTTTGGGCAAGGGGTTACTGTCAGATGGGGTCAGACTGTCAGTCCACGCGGGCAGTTTCGCCGCAAAAGTGCGAGCTAGCGAAAGCTCGTAGGATCTGGGGCACAGGAAGACTTGTCGAGAGTAATGGATTTTTTACGTCGAATAGGTCCTTCACGGTAGAATACCGATATTGCTCTTATGATTTTTGTCAGGCGGTCGTAAATTTTATCGCGGAGACGTGAAGCGACCCAGTTAACGCAAAACTGCAATTTTTGGAACTCAAAATATATCAATTGATGTACCCAGGTTTTCATACAATATGGCTGCAGCTATGTAAAGCGGCTCAACGACACCTCGACACAGTGTGGCAATTGTTAGCCATTGATGCGACGGCAGGTGCGCGCTCAGCATTTGGACGTAGTGATATCCAGGCTGAACCAGCCGGACTCCGTATCACTCCGTGCCTGCAGGTTGCCCTTCAAACGATTTTTTGGGATCATAAGATAGATCCGAACTGTTTTGCGTTTACGCCCGTCCAAGTCGCTACGGTGAACCGCACGCTCTTGATTGTACCGGGAGCCCACGACTTGGTGACCTTTTCCCCAGAAATACCATGCGATCAAGCTCACCAGCCTATATTTAAAAGAAATAATCAGTGGGAGTCAACAGCAGGGGCAGTAAAGGTGCAGTAGTGGAATGCTGATTTGGTCTGGGCGGACCACTGGGAGCCGTTTTCAATGCCGCAGCGGGCATTGAAAACGGTCTAGCCCATGCCTGGCATGAAGCCGCAAGTGGGGCTGTAGATTTGACTCATGTCCTGTTAAAAGGGCCAGTTCAGCTTCTGATAAATTTAGGAATCGTCATCCTGGTCGTACTAGAGTTGCTGTATCTAGGTTACTGGGCTTTGTTCGCTCGGCGCAGAGGAAAGTTGTAAAATCGGACATCGGAGGATGGTCCGGACGAGGCACCGCCGAACCAATAGCAGGGGATGAGGGAGCCATTTAAGCTCGACTGGGTCCCGCTGCTCGAAAGGTTTCGGAAAAAGGATGAGCCCGCAGCTGGTAGTAAGTCCTCAGTAGACGCGGTGAGTAACCAATTGACGTGTATGACGGGAAATTCCGCTACATTACATTCGCACACACCCTTTATTCATTTGGATCCCCCGATCCAGAACCGACCCGATCCGACCTACCCGACACGAACCGACCCGATCCACCCGACCCCACGTTGTATTGCGCCCACTCATTTGTTTTCTGGCATGATGCATTGTTTCTTCAATCGATAACCATCGATAACAGACACCAGCAGTCAGGAAGAAGGGAATGACGGATTTCGGACAAAAACGGACAGGGGGAGGAGGAGGAGACCTTTAGGACTAAGTTGTTAACGTGCCCGTGCCTTGCCCCATGCTGTCTGAGGCGACAGCGCAGAATTTCACAAATTATTACTGTCCAACAGCACTCGCAATATCCCGTTTCGCTTCTAGACTTGACTTCTTTGAGTGGAAGGTGGCCGGTATGAGGACAGCTTTTAAATGTTTTCGGGCTGGGCCCACCACTTACCGCAATTTCCCATGGGTTTTGCCAGTTGCCAGCCAGCAGTCATAATGACGGGTGCGGCAGTGTGTGAGGCGATCAACTCACATGGCAGGCTCCCTCTGACGGCCTGACTTGGAGCTGCTTCGCTGGAGCATAACCGCCGAGGGCATCCTGCGCCGGAATCAGCGTTTTCGGATGATGGAGGGCAAGAACGGAGGGCCCCGACTGGCAATTAGGACCAGTTTTCTCACGATCAGTCTAGGGCACCGCTTCCACCTCCAATTGAATTTCTGCTGAGTCGCCCACAGCCAGTTCTCTGAGAACACGTTTCCTAAACTGACGTCTTCAGCCAGAATAGAACTGGAGCGTTTCAGTTAGGGTTGCCCCCAATCAACCTCTCACAAGCCAAATCAGCCGCGCTCCTATGTGGACAGAAGGTGGGTGGGGTCGAAACTTGCAAAAAAAACGTCGATGTCATGCGTGGGCGGCCAGTCCAGTGGGTTGAAGTGTCGATCCTGGCTGCCTGCAGGAAGACATGACTGGACGCCAGAGAAAAAATTTTGGCGGGAATTCAAAATTCCGATCCGGCCGACCCACAGCTTGAGTCGGTTCCCCCAAACCGATCCGGCCCGGATCGGCGGGTCGGTTCGGCCGGGTCGGTGGGTCGGTCGATGCTGGCTGCCAGGACTCAAAAAACTCCAGTAAGCCACTTTATTGTATTTTGAGTGACCCGCTAGTAAACAACGAAAGGGAGTGGTATTTTAGAATATGAAGATTGCCATTGTTTGTTTCTCATTATATAATGCAGGCTCCTAACTTTAACTAATCATAGCTGATTCGCTAGCTTATCGTCTTCAGTGCGGACACCTACAGTCGGACGAAAGCCAGCACGTGACTTGTCTTACTTGTCCATCCTAACGATCAGTTCTCTTTCAGTGTTATGGTTGCACATTTTGCCGACCTCGGCTAAGATTCAGAGTCGGAGATTATTGTGCCGCTCTCTTCGTCGCTGGCTTCAAGTCCCGACATTGGACTCGCCTGTACGATCCAAGTCAGAGATTAGGATAGATATTTGGCTTGGCCGACATTATCAAATTTAGCTGGCGCCACTCCAGCATTTGACTCGCCAAGACATGCTTTTTCCGTCGATCTGCGCCCAGATGGCTAGACGCGAATTGAGGTGATCGGAGAGCTGACTGCTTCATCGAAGTACACTCGTCATTTGGTGAGTCGGAATTTGTTTGAGTAACTTGGTTTGAAAAAATGGGAATCTGGGAACACTTGGGAAATTAAAGTTGAAATAAGGAAAGAAGAGTGTTTCAGTGACCAAATATACAAGCTTACGATTTCCTTGCTCATCCCCTGATTTGTCTGCAAGTGTGAGGTAATCTTATATTTTCTTCACTGAATTTCTTCCTTCACAGAGAATAAGGAGAACCGAGGAAGGGAGGCAGAGACGGAAGGAGAAACTTCGGCGCGTGGTAAGTGCTACGTAGAATTATTTGCCTGTGGCGATGGCTGAACTAATCTGGCTGATAGCATGCATTGTGACGTGCACTTTCCCATCATGCTACGCACCTACGCGATGTGTCAACGACTAACCCTTTCACGACGCGCATGGACTACTAAGGACTACTATCCTACGGCTAACGTTTGAATTTGAAATTTCAAATTCCCGCCAAAACTGTCATAGGAATGCAAGCGTGTGCTCAAAAAAAACACGAAAAAAAAGCAGGATGTGTTTACTATCCCCCGCACGCTTTAGAAGACACGGCTAACGGAGACACGCATTTTTTAGTCAGACGAATCTGCAAACAAGGAAGCGCCAGACTAAGCCTAAGCCTAAGCCTAAGCCTAAGCCTAGGATTAGATAGAAAGTGATAAGACACGAGAAATACACAAAGAAACGAATAGAGCAAGTTTCAGGTTGGAAACACATCCTGCTCGTTAGTGCCGAGTGGAAGCGCATATTCTGCCGCCATGACTGTAAAATATCTATTACAAAAACCTATAAAACCTGTCATTTTTCAGGCAGAGAAGCTTTATAAATTGCATTTGCAGTTTAAATTTCGAAACCTGATTTAAAAAAAGTCGAAAAGCATTGTCTGGTGTATCTTCTGTAAATTCCGTTTGTCAACGTATCCACCCGGCTGAGAATCGCAAGGTTGATCCCGATAAAGAGGTTTCTCGTCGCCAAATAAAAGTTTATTATCAAGCAGCCGAACATTTAGTGGATCGATACAGAATCGATGAGAAATATTTGCGTGCATTACTTAAACGGGTAAAATTCGCTGCAGCAGCAAGAATCATAAAAGACTTGCCATCGATCGCGGCCACAAAGCAAACGCCGTACATTTCCGATTTTTCGTTCTGGAAATTCATAAATAAGCGGAAATTTATAACAGTGAAAAGTGTTGTCAGACATACCTGATCCATAAGCATATTGTAACCGGAATACGGAGCGTGATAAGTTTTTGGATTAAAATGCACCTTCGCCGGATACCGTCGCAAAGCATAGTTGGTCGGATCCACATGCTGTAAACTGTTGTACACGCGTCGCCGACCAACACGGAAATTCATGTTGCCTTCCATATATGCTAGAAGTGGGCACATTAGCGAACAGTACCTGAGGTGTTCTTTCATTCGATTCATTGGAATCTGCCCATTTAAAAATTTTAAGAACGTAGCCTAGGTACAGTACAGCAAATATCTTCGTATACAGCGAATAGGTACAGGCGCAGGTACCTATAAGGAACACACCTCACCTTGGATAAACTTGCCGCTTGCCGATCCGCCTACCCTACACACAGCTTCTCTAACCATATCCTTCAAACCGTGCGTAATTGTCTGTCGTTTCTTGAATTCCCATTTCCTGATGAATCTTTCGATATTAAGAACCGAAAATACTGGCCGATTTCCAAAATTGGCGAGGAGAATTTCACGAACTTTACGCAATTTTAGATTTCGCCTCACATATAAATCGTAAATTAATTCTTTGACGTTATCATCCATTGAAAATATGAAGTTCTTCGCTAATATGAAGAATTATCAAAGAACTAATACAAACAAACGACTTTTCTGCCTTCTGCTTAATCAAAGATAATTCAAATTGTTGCTAGCAAAGAGCGAGAATTCCGAGCTGATAGCAGACTCAATGTTTCATCTGCGAGCTCTTATAGCAACTGCAGCGGGAATTTAAAATTAAAAATTTGGATGTGAGCCGCAGGGTCGTAAGCCGTACTGTAAGTGCGTAAGTGCGTAAGTGCGTAAGTCGTTGGTGTGTTATGAGGCACGTAGGATGATGGAAAAGTGCACTTGACACGTGCATACATGATTTTGCCATCATTCAGTCTCATTTTGGCGCTGGTCCGCTTTTGTGCATTAATCCCTCCATTTTTTAGTCTGTTTGGTCTCGTGGATCCCCGTTCTTTTTTCGTGTGTATTCTCAGAGGCTGTTCCGACCATCGCTTCTCACGATCGGGCACGAACACTATATGTTGTTTCTTGGCAACCCTCTTTGGTATTGAATGCGTCAGGCATTTGAGCTGCACATCGAAGTGAAGTTTTTAGCGCCTATGTATCCCAGTTGCACCAACCCCACACCTCTCGGCTGCATTACTTGAGGGCTTACCACGTCAGGTCGATCGAAACTCTGTCGAATTTTTTTCCAAATTCGAATAAGGCCATGTGCACTGTCTCTGTCAGTGTGCACGATGTACTAACAGCCACGATGCCCGCTGATGACTAGAAAGATAGCTCCACTATTTCCTTGCTTGTTCCCTGATTTGCGTCTGTCATGGCGATCGAAGATTTCAAAACTGGATGTCTTTCTTTTTAGTGGATGCGGCGAGTGGTGCGTGGTGGGACGATGAGGAATACAGAAAAGCGCTATTGGAATGGGGTAAGTATCAGTCGTTACAATGTGGGATAGTATTGCCTGAATATCTTTTTCGCTCTGATTTAGGCAGAGACAAGAAGTCGTAGCGGTGGGAGTCTGTGACAGAGTAGGGGCGATCGGATGAGTGAAGTTGTGGTAAGTGCTTCGCAGAGTATTTTTCTGCTTTGCTCACTAGCCGGAGGCATGTATTCAGTTATATTGCATTATCGGTGACCATCATACCATTCAGCTTATGATTGAAAATACTAGTCTATAATTTTCCCGTTTATTCACTGTGTGTCATGACAAAACTAGATTTCTGTCGACGAACGTCTGTTTTTTCAGACAACGGCTGTGAGGATAATTGGTCAGAGTTCGGTGAAGACGTGCACACGATATTCGCTGAAGACGCCTTTGGTTGGGCATTGTATGCGCAGGAGCGTATATACAAGCCACCATGCCTGGAGGTGGGTTGCAAGAATCGAATTCCCAGGGTGGAATATACGTAAATGCTGCCGTGAGCACAAGCCACTTGCGAATATCAGGACTGTAGTGCGCGAGTTGCCAAAGCCTTACACATCTACTGTAAAACACGCTTCGAAAAGATGGTGGAATAGCTGAATGGATATCATCGAGTGAACTCACCCCTTTCCAAGCCCGAGTATTCCATGCTGAGTCCGTGTTTGCTGGCGCGTTTGGAGCCCAGAGCTCAGAGGGCGTATACGAAGAAATGGTGTGGTGGTGTGACCGACCCGGGCCACGCGTACTGGAAGAGACATTAAGAGAGGCTGAGTCAGAACTGCGATCATGGTTGCATATGCCAATTCAAGATCCCGGCTGACATGTGGGGGTTTAAGTTTCCTAGAAGAAACAGGTACCGTACGTATGACCTAGATCCCCCGTTGTGCGACTATTTTGGCAGTACAGAATTAGCCTCCTAAACCTTCTCCTGACTCGAGGTTTGGGACTGCCACACCGACTGCAATATCATTTTTTGTGTGTGCTCTCCTGGCTCGCAGCGTCGCATGCGCCCTCAAACATGGGCTTACTTGTCACACACGGACTTGTTGACTAAATGATACCTTTTCCACTCGTACACCTTTTTGTCGGTGTGTGTTTATCAGTAGATCAGTTCGCGTCCTACATCCCCGCTGTTCGCATCGTGGCTTGTGAGGAAGGCAGTATGAATATCCCACACTTGGGGCTTTGACCCTTGCGAATACCTGTAGGCATGGTGGCTGTATTTTGTATGCAATATATGTGCTATATCTTTTGTATATATTTCATCTTGCATGAGTATCTTTTTTACGCAACATACCTGCTGCACCTGTGAGGTAAATTTTCTAATGTATTGTATGCACTGTAAAGAATTGTATTTTGTTGTACTAAATGGTATTGTACCCTACACATTGTAAAGGCCCGTCCGCATTGCACCTTTGCTGCCGAGCCAGCCGAGCTAAGCAAGCCGCGAGCCGAGGCAGCCGAGCTTGTAAGCTGAGGTGTCATTCACATTGCGACCATCAGGTCATTGTCAGTCAGCTCAGCCTGCAGTCGGCTCGGTTTGCGGCTGGCTCGGTTTGTGGCTTGGCTGGTCAGCTTGGCTGGCTCAGCTGGACTGTTCACATTCAGCTCGATTTGCGGCTTAGGAGCTCGGCAAGCTCGGCTGGAAAAGTTGAAAATTTTCAACTTTCCTAGTGGAGCCAGCCGAGCTTGGAACAATTGTTCTGGAGTTATCAACAGGAAAGTAGCCGATTTCGATAAAAATTTGGATTATGATGAAATTATTGAATTATTGTGAGCTTATGAAACGATTTATCGATTCTAGCGGCTAGGAATCTCGAGAGCTTCAAGGTTTGAACCAGGGAATTTAGTAAACAAAGCGGATAGAGTCTGATGCGAGTCGGCATCATTTGTGTGCTAGGGGAACGGGTGGGACTGAGGTGTCAAATTTGGCATTTTAATCCGGAACAGGATTGGAAGAAATGATTTCGAAGAAGTCCGCTAGAAATTTACAGAATTCGCGCTAATTG
>JASANH010000129.1:0-31368 GCA_030248295.1 Mesodorylaimus sp. YZB2_4 | reverse complement strand
GCAACCCCCATCTCTTGATGAGGGTTCCTTTCCCATTCGGTGCAGACCGCCCAGCGACACGTGTGTCTCGTGCACAGGGTGTTCTTCCATAGGCCTCTTTGATGAGAGCAGAGCGAGCCCAGATATAACCAGTCAGATCTGGTTATGTTCCGCGCTCGGATAGGTCCCCTTACCGGCCCGCCTGGACTGCTCCTCAGTCATCATCTACTCGTCGATCGGTGCGGTTGGGTCTGTATCCCTAGCTGCCCTTCTCCCTATAAGTGCTCTTCACTTAGTTGGTTGTACCAGCGTAGAGGTGTCCGCCTGTCGGCCTAATAAAGTGTTGTCTATATTAGCGTCCGTTTCAGTAGGGACTGCGCAGGGTAGATTCGAACCTTAGTACGCGTGTAGGTGGCCCGACCCACAACAGGGGAAGGTACCGCATTGGCGTCACAAACTCAGGGGCCGTCCCTTGAGGCGTGAGTCCCCGTCGAACCGCTGAGTGCGCCCATGTTCGTCGGAGTTCTGGCGTTTTGTGCCAACACACAGTCTAACCGGCTAGCCACTGGCGTTGCGGGCACCGTACACACTGCGGAAGCAGTGTATGGTGCGGCCTCCCTGCGTTGGAGGGAAGGCTGCCTCCCTACCGAAGGAGCGACGGGGTCGTCGCTTCTTCTGGCAATGGGGGGAATGTAACCCCTACCGGGCAGGCCATGGCGAGTGGTAGAGAGTAATCGATACTCTCCCCTGACCTAGAAACGTCAACCCCTCGGGTTGATGTTTCTAGGTCAGGTATAGTCGCGAGACTTGCCTACCTCCAGCTGGAGTTTTTGTCCCGCACTCTCTCCTACGCCTGTCCGCACGGGTTGCAACCCTAATCAATACAATCATTATGAGGGGCTGGCAGAGTTAAGCCCCAGGCTGAGTGACAGCACAGATAGCGCTGCCAGTGCAGCATGGCCTGAGGACCAAATACTGTACACACCATTGTCTGGCGCAGATGTACTGATATATTAGTCAAAGTATTGGAGCTAAACATATCATTGAATCGGTTAGATTGCTGAACAATTTTGTGCCCGGGCCTCAAACGTTTAATATTGACTTGAGTGACATCCACTCCTGGTCGGGTGGGTGTATCCTTTACTGTATACGGGGACCTGACTGTGACAAATTTTTCCGGCACCTCGAGTATCGTCAACCGCACACGAGGGTTCTTTAGGCTCACAATTCAGAGGGAAGCCGCACGTGTTGACCTTGACGGAGGTTCTGATGGTCCTAAGCCCGCATTGCACAGAGAACTCGATATCAGTTGCCGCCCAATTCCTGCAAAGCAAACCAGTCACGGCCTCGATCTCGATCAGCCTCGTGTCTGGCCCTGACGTAGGATAGGCAGGCCAGTTACGAATGAGCGCACTGATAGCTGGAGATAACGTATCCACCCCTATTACACCGTCTTTAAGCAGCGCGGCGCGCAGCACTAATTGTCAGGCCAGAGCCTACTTGCGCAACCATACTATCGGACCAGCCATACAAGAATACACGAGCAGCGCATGCATGGATGTTTGTCAATACTCGCTTGAGTGATGCCTAGTGCAGGCGACAACGACAAGTGCATTTCATCGCTGGGTGGCCATGTGGATTGCTCTAGACCGTTCCTGTGGCTTCAGCTATTCTCTGGCTGGGTCTTGGAACCCGACAGGGGGATCAAAAATTTCACTGCGCGAATCTCAGATGGTAAACCTTCTAGGGCATAGGTGTGTGTGCTGTACCGCCTGCGTCCCATATGGCGAGTAAAGAGATGGAAGCCAGACGAGGAGACAGTCCTGGCTGGCGAGCACTGGCAGGCTCACAGCCCACCAGCTATTGTCCGAGGATGGTGGTGTCTAGTCTGAATAGCCACGCAAAGGTGGCTGGATGGCCGTGCAGGGAATGCACCCCTTATAGAGGGGTTGCAAGCGGAGACGCACATGGGCGAGTGTTGGGCCCAACATAAGCTTGCTTATAAGGGGCGATTGCTGGCTGGCTATAGGCAAAAATTCGCGTAAGGCATTCCTGTGCTGACGATGAGATAATGGCATGCCTACTGACAGCAATCATATCCTGCCAGAAGCTTCATCAGCATCGTCAACGAAAGAACCCCTATCTGATCACCGAGGCATATAGTAACTGCTGCTTCCGCCTACCAGCCACTGATAACTGCCGGCCTGAAGAATAGTAGGTCACAGACGGACTTGAACTTTATCAGGAAAGATGCGTCCGCCGCTGCCGCTAGTGGTCGCGTTAACACAAAAGCCCACAAAAATAACACAAGACAGTTTTGGACTTTAGAAACGACACTATAGATGATAATGCAACAAATATAAAACACGCCATCCTGATTAAAAAGGTGATACTTGAAAACTGAACATCGGAACAACCTGTCCATCGAAAAAGGAACGATCTTCACGGCATGTATTAGTCGTTTGCATGTAAGAGAGCCTGCAAAGGACAGGGTTTTTTCAATCGCTGGTTGACATGCCCACAAGAAGAGGTCAATCTCATCGAAAAAAGGCTGCAGGACAGCATTTTTGGCCATTTGGCCATTGGTCACCGTAGGTCCACACAATATATATTATTCTGTGAGTAGGAACTGTGCGCGAGCAATTCACTTATTGATAGTGATTATGAGGAGTATCAGGGAGGTACTGAAGTGGGATTATTGCAAGTAGTATGCAAGAACGGTTTGGGAAAAATTCGCAATGAGAATGATCATGATTCGTTTTAACAAAATCCTTACAATGTCAACAAAAAGTTGGCAAAGTCCACAAATCATCACTGTTGGTAGTAGCGATTGGTGTTGGGTCAGGTTTCACAGATGGTAAAAAAATCGAGATTTTGTGCGGTCGACCTTAATGGATGGCCCCTGTACTGGCTCATAAACAATCAACTTTTTAGGTGCGCTTCGAAAAGACGGCCATATTCATAAAATAGAACGCCCCAAAATCTGAAGTCACCAGCGAATTTTTGTGTTGGCCTTATGGCGTTCGTCGATGACAGGTGGCAGAGATTACGATTTGTGGATTATTTTTAAACTGAACACGGCTGATATTATAACTGGTTTTTGCTGATCCACTGCCACTACGACAGTGCAAATATGTACATCTGGTTTGGCATACAGTCATCTTGTTTATTGGTCTCGTGGGTACGTGTAATTTTTTAAGGACTAAACTAAAAATTTTTATCAAGAAGTATGGGCTGATGCGAAAGGTTATCCAGGGTGATATTTTACAGAGGTGATTTTGCTTTTGCTACGCTTATGGGTAAATAAATACAGCATATGTACTTTTTTGTGCATAAGTCCTAACCATTTGCACACATGATTAAAATCGAGTGAAACAAGGACGCGCAATAAAAAGCAAAAAGATAAATAAGTAAAAAAGGCCAAGTCCACAAATAAACCGATCTCCATTGTCCAGAAGCTTCAATAATCGGAATTGTTTGAGATGTTGGGGATCTTATCGTCGACACCTCTATCAAGGATTGGCTTTCGAATCGGCGGGCTACTTGCGTGACTCGCCGTCAGGACACTGCTAACGGAGCAGCAGGACGGCGTTCACAACTTAAATGTGCGACCTGTTTGGCAAAAAAAACTAAAATTTTGAACTAATCAAATTTAGCAAAAAAAAACAGCGCCTCTCACCTCTTCTGACGTGCTCATTCGACCCTTTGTTCCCGAATGGAAATGCTGCCTTTCGCACACATACTAATACGTTGCCACCGACGTGCCGTCAAGAAATCACAGCAGCAGAACTTTATTGCTTAACTTCAAATCAGGATTGCCAGACGCTCAAGGTAAATCCCGTCGCACGTGACCCTAAAAACCTTCATAGAACCTCCAGCACTTATCCAAAAGCCGTCAATAATTTCCTCACAAAAAACGCTTGCGGTATCAACGAGCTGGAATCACAACGAGGCCAGAAAAAGGGAACATCAAGCTCTCACTGAACGGCGCCTTGCTAGCTTCACTGAACATTTCCTCGATAAAATCTGATGGCTTATAAGCATAGTCAAAAACAAGATTAGTACCTAGTTTCTTTAACCCCATTATCAGTAGCGTGTATCTCAGAATTAAACATTTTCCCCATTGACGTAATAAAATTATGGGGCCAAAAGCGATCTACTGTACATTGGGAAGGATAATTGGGCGAGTTGGTGATCTTGTGGGATTGCTTTTGGCAAATATTCGCGCAGCGAGTTCTTTTAAGGTCATGGTTCGGACAAGCGGATCTAAACAAATGTTATGTTACAGTACATGGGAAGTTGCAGTCTTCACGCAATGCGGACGGAAAGTAGCAATTTTGTACAACTACCCAAAGAAAAACTGACAAGGGAACATCGCCAACCGTTAAGTCGAATTTTGGGAAACCAAAAATTGTGACATGTTCCTGGGTACGAAAGAAAGCTCTTTGCAGAATATTAGAGGCGTCTGGCCAACTGGTCAGTTCTGGTCAGCGCGAAGAGTACAGTGAAATTTTCAGATCCTGCTGGATTTTTTGGGTTTTTCCAGCAAAAACCCCCAAACCCGAGTGTTTGAAGCTTAAACTCGAAACTCCGAACCCAAAAATCTAGTTTGGAAAGAAATTTGCGTGTTTTTCTCAACGCTTAGCTTCGTTAACACACAAAAATTCAGGACTTTAGACGCTGACCACTGCTGACCAGTTGGCCAGACGCCTCTAATATTTTGCACATAGCTTTCTTTTGCACCAAGGAACATATTACAATTTTTGGTTTCTTAAAGTTCGACTTAACGTTTGGCGATGTTCCCTTGTGAGCGCATGGTTTACTTTGAGGATTGAAAACGCCTGCCTTTTTGCAGGCGGGTGACTTGTAACAAACACCAGTTCAATAAGATTTTTGTTTTCGCAGTCCATGAGAACAATTAGCGAAGATAACCCAAATTGACTACTTGGGGAATGTATTCATGCGACCCCAATTTAGACCCGGGAGCGCCTTACCGTTGTTGCGTGGAGTGTGGTTCATTGGTCCAGGTTGCCAGTCCGTTTTTTCGAGTGGTGACAGCATTATGTTGGCAAAAAGACATAGTTTAACGTTTTCGTCTTCATCTAGATGAAACGATGGTAGATGATCGTATGCGAGCGGGTGAACGTCCAGGCGGAGGGTGGTCGTCGTTGTCGGTTATTGGTGATATGGGTAGTTCTGTCATTTTGGCTGTCTGAGAATGGTGTGGAAGTTGGTATAGAGCGGGTGGTGTTTAATTCCGGCGTTGTTCCTGTCAACTACGTTACACCTGCATATCTGACGCATTCGCCTGCACGATACGGCTTTTGCTTTGCTGGCGGTTTCTCTTGTGAAAACAAAATTATAAACTCTGGCCTATTACTATGCAATTGAAAAATTATATCGGCGTTGGGCATAATATACTTTCTAATTTTGAACAAATCCACTGGCAAAATGCCCATCAGACGACCAGTTATACCGAGCAAGAATTGTTCCACACGTTTAATGGCATTTCGATTGTTTGTACCCTTGGAAATATCAGCCGCTGTATCGTCCATCTATCTGGCACTTTTCAGCTATGACTGACGAGTTTCGTACGGATAATTGGATATGATCGAATTGTAGCTGATGGATGAGAGGGCACCGTTCGGAGCAACCACCAGTGTATTATTGATCAGAACTTGTGCACTCGAAAATAAACTGGCCAATACATTATTGACCAATCCTACCTTGTCATAAATTTTTATCGTACGATCTTCCACATTTTCTTCCACGTAACTAATTTTCAATTCCACTTCGAGTAGAGTAGGACTTAAATCGGTCAAGTAACCTTCGAAAATGGGGATATGGAAATCTATACTCGAGTTCACAACAGAACTTAAAAGAGGAACTGTGCATTGTATAATGTCCAAACGCGTTTCAGCCAGTGCTTTTCCCACATACTTGCCCTCAAATGGATTAATATATGCTACGCTTACTGGCAGTTCGAGTTGATCCTCTTTTTCTGCCATTCTTTCTGGGCGCTGACATCAGAACTTGTAAGAGGAACTGTGCATGGTATTATGTCAAACGCGTTTCAAGCGAGCTTCGATTTCGTCGCCTTCGCCGCTCGGGTGGGATGAAATTGCCGATAGAAATTTGAATTTTTCGTCGAAAAATGAAAATCGTGACCGCAACACCGCCGCTCAAGCATCCTAGGATCGAATGAACGGCATGCACGTACCACGGCGTCAATTCATCAAACTATCGAGCGCACATCTGTCCGCAATAAGACGCTTGCTTCTTTCAAAAAGCCAAGCGATTAGATGGTCCTTATCAGCCAAGCGTGCCTAGCTGTCTTTTTGTTTTTCTCACGCCTCTCGAAAGACTGCTATATACAATATTAAAAAAAATTATCGTACTGTAACAACGACAAATCTGAAATATGCTAACAGTAATGCGCATAAAAATTAACAGAACAGAAATGGAAAAAAAATGAAGCACACAGGGACTAGTACAGTACTATTCCTATTTTCTTTTTCACATTACTCATGATAGAACGCGGTATTATCAACCATTGGTGTGAATTTGCACACACATCCATGCTCACACAATTTATCACGTTCGTACAAACCTTCTAAGTAATCGGAATGCCTGTAGTCAATGTTTTTTTTTACAAAGTTTGTTCCTCAAATTCTATTTCTTGTTAATTTCGTTCGCAAATTGGATGCCGCCATATTCAGGCTTATTAAATGCGTGATAGGCCATGTGGCCTTTTCCATTTTTGTACCAATTGGAATCGCACCATTGGTACTCCTCACCATTGTTTGGAAATTCTTCTCAGCAGTATTGAGCATCGCATCTCCTTGGAGCTGGTGGAACCAATTTTGAAAGTCTCCAACCACCAAGCGGTTTTTCATAGACTGTGTATCTGAAAATCTGAGATATCCAAGTTATCTCCGCGGTACTTTTTCTCTACACTTTTTTAAAAGGCGCCCCACCCGCCTGTGATTTATAGTATGTTCACCGTCAAGGCCGAACGCACATTGGAAGTGACCACCACGATCGGCAAGGTTAGAGCTAATTTTGTCGGGCGGCAGTCCTTTCCTCAAAAAAATACGTGAACGAATTCGAGAACCGATAATTCAGTTCCATTATCTTGGGGGCTACTTTAGATTCAATGCAATCTCGAGTTACACGCCTCCTACGTACGCTCCACGCTCCGTCCTACACGCTCCGTCCTACATTTCATTGAATCTAAAGTAGCCCTCAGATACTAGAACCAGGTGAATAGTTGAGCCTCGTGAAGGGGAAGTTAAGGACAAAGTCTGGACGGCGCCTGCCGCTTGAATGGGTTCTGATAACGTTAAATAAGGTTGATTATGAAATATGATCACTCAGAAACAAATCTTTTTAAGAAAAAATTTGGTAAACGCAGTAACTGAGTGGAGATGAGTTCTTTTCCCGAAACTGGCCCACCTACTATAAGACGACTTTTCGAATTGGCTCGTGTATTTTCTGAGTAAAGGACTGCCGCCCAACAAGAGCCGCTCTCACCTTGCCGATCGTGGTGGTCTCTTTTGTGTATTAGGACGAAATGGTGAGCATACTCTGAATCACGTGAAGGGCGTGTCGTTGTTGAAAAGTGCGGGGAATAGTACCGCAAAAATGACATAGATATCTTGTATTTTCAGATTGTACTAGTCCCTATGTGGTCCATTTTTCGTTTCTGGTCTGTTCTGTGGATCTTTTATGCGCACTATGTACTAATGGGATTTTTAAATTTGTCGTTGTTATAGCACGATAATTTTTTATAAGCTTGCGTATGGCAGTCTTTCGAGAGGCGTGAGAAGGTCAAAAAAAAGAGGCAAGCTTGGCTAAGTAGGATCATCTAATCGCTGTGCTTTTTATAGCACCGAGCGTCCTATTGCGGACAGATGTGTGCCAGACTGTTTGCGCGAGTCACGCCACTATTTTACATAATTTATTGCGCGTAATGCTTCAATTTCCTTATGGGCCTGTATTCGAGACGAGTGTCGGTGCAAGGGATGAGACTGGACCAAGCGGGTCTCTCCTTTTGTGTTTCTATTACAGTTTTATTGCAAACAGATGCGTGTCTACTAACGAAGGCTGCGTGTCAGTTTTTTTTTAGGCCATTGGTCGCCAGTCAACGTCACGTGTCAGCGTAACTATAAAAATGGACACGCCGTCTGGACAATTAGGTGTCGCAACGCCGCTCGCCCGCTCGCCTAGCCACGCCTAGTCAATTAATTCATAATTCTAATCCAGCATCGATCGACCCACCATTCCGGCCAAACCGACCCACCGATCCGGGCCGGATCGGTTGGGGGGGAACCGACCCAAGCTGTGGGTCGACTGGATCGGAATTTTGAATCCCCGCCAGAATTTTTTCTTTGGCGTCCAGTTATGTCTTCATGCAGGCAGGTAGGATCGACCCTTCAACCCACCGGACTGGCCACCTATGCATGACATCGACGTTTTTTTTTGCAAGTTTTGACCCCACTTACCTTCTGTCCACATAGGAGCGCGGCTCATTTGGCTTGTGGGAGGTTGACGGGGGGGGGGGGCAACCCTGACTGAAACACATCAGTGCTAATCTGGCTGGAGACGTCAGTTTAAAAAACCCGTTCTCAGAGAACTGGCTGTGGGCGATTCACCAGGAATTCAATTGGAGATGGAAGTGGTGCCCTAGATTGAGAGAACTGGTCCTAATTGCCAGTCGGGGCCCTCCATTCTTGCCCTCCATCATCCCGAAACCTCGATTCTGGCGCAGGATGCCCTCGGCGGTGACGCTTAAGCGAAGCAGCTCCAAGTGAGGCCGTCAGAGGGAGCCTGTCATAAGAGTTGATTGCCTCACACACGGCCGCACCCGTCATCATGACTGCTTGCTGGCAACTGGCAAAACCCATAGGACATTGGGGTAGGTGGGGGCCCAGCCTCCAAAATTTAAATAGATGTCCTCATACCAGCCGCCTTCCACGTTAATAAGGCAAGTCTAGAAGCGAAACGGGATATTGCGAGTGCTGTTGGACAGTAAAAATTTGTGAAATTCCACGCTGTCGCCTCAGACAGCATGAGGCAAGGGACGATCACGTTAACTTATCGTTAGTTGCCATCAAAAAATGAAACCTGTTGCTTGGTTTCGTTTTGTTTACGCACACAACAGGTACAAAACAAGGATGCATTAGAAAAGGCTACCTCACCGACAATAAGAATAATTCAGCAATCACTGGAAAAAGGGACCATGTAAAAAGCACAAAAAACTAGTCTCAAGATAGGCCTACGAACAATGAAAGTGCTTATCAAACAGGCAACACAGAGAGCAGAAACTGGATTTTCTCCTTCCTCGCATCTATCAAAACGAAATCAACGTCAGTCCTATAAACGAGCATCCATCTTTACAAGTTCTCAGGAACGATCCGCAAAATGTTTATTGTCCTGGCTACGTTGTTTTTCACTATCAGCAAAATACAAATAAATACTCCTCCTGCAATTGCATTAATACCGGCTCATTCTACTGCAACAATTAACAACTCGACAGCGGGTTATTATTGATACTTCCTTGCGCCAATCACGCCAACACCCTCATCCTGCCTCAAATCAAGACCATTTACTGCAACAATTCGAACCTCCAAACCAAGCTACCTCAAATCAGGGAACTCATCACTTCAAAATGCTTCGATTCATGCACCTGTTTCATTTCCAAGATAGAATGCACAGGACCAATCGAAGACTCCAATTGTATCTGCCCTCTGACAACGGAAGTACCTCTTATCAGACTATTGTACTCTTTTAAAATACGGCATTTACAATCGTTAATCATACCACCTAGTTCAACCAGTCAATCATGCTCAACGACAATGCCACCCTGGTTCAAGAATAGTTTATCAACATTCACTTATGAAACGACTGCTCGAAAATCTATTGCATAAGTTATAAACTCTTGAAATTAAGAAGTCATGCCTATCACTGAGAATTCTAGGTCTGGCGCAGCTGTCGTTAAATTTATGGTTTTTATCATCATCATACCATATGCAATCATTATATATTTCAAAAAAGGTATATTTATAAAATTACATTCGAACAGGTTTTTGTCGAATTTTATTACATCAAACGTTTTAGACAAAATCACCATACAATCGCCAATCTATCTACTTCAAGAAATTTAATCAAATTTAGCATAGAGTAAGTTTTGTAACTGACATACTTGATCATATATATATTTTTGTTTAAATTTAGTTCTCTCGTCCCTGCTTAAGTCTCACATCCATTCGCCAATACCACCATAATTGATGAAACCCCCACCACAATCGAGACAGCCGTTTAAAATCATTTGCGTTCCTTATTGCTTATACGGTTTCCGTGTCATGTTTGTTGTTCTACTTACTCATCGTCAATCAACACCTCCAGCCAAATCTTGCATTTCGATATTGCCATCGTCTACCCGGTATGCCATTCAACGCCTGGCGCCATCTTCTCCAAAAAATGTAAGAGGCAATATGGTGCGCACTCGCTGTGCACTCCATAAGTACCTTTTCACATTCATTGTCGATGATCGCAACGAGCGCGGGCTCGCATTTGTTCCAAGAAGGCCGACTAAAATCGATAATCTCGAGGATAGTGAAAATGAGTACCCTAAACGGTTTTTGCCTTACGCGTTTGGTAGTGGATCGGCTTCGTTACGAACGGGTGTAGTAGTCGAATAGGACCCTCGCCGACAGGGAAAATATATGTCTTCCGGCTCTACACGCAGATCGCTGTTGCACAAAGCGCACAGATTGCAAACGTCTCGACTCCCCAATCGCACTGTACGCAAATGAGGTAGAAAGCGATGAAGACTGACCATTGAACAGTCTTCTGGTCCGACATCAGCGATGCTCAAGTAGGCGGCACTCTGTTTGCATTTTTAAATTGCCAAAAAGCTCGTGTTGAATGTACCTGAACTCGAAATGGCCTCGGCGCTGTTGAAGGAACAGCGACAATCAGCTGTCCATAATTGTGCAAACAGCAAAAGCAAAAGAACTGAGAAGAACATAGTGTTTCTAAGAACGAGAGGATCGAAACTGATTGTGCGAACACGGGAAGGTTCACAAAACCGAAGTGAGACTGAACCCTATATTTTTTACTAAAGATCAGGAACACAAACGAAACCCAAACATAATCAACCCAAGCCGAAACAGTCAAAACATAATAATCCTGACCGAAAACCACGATCATCACAGCTTCATACCCGCCCACTATGTACGTACATTCGATATAGTCTTACGATATTTTGGCGAGGGCTCGCCATCGGACAAAGTTACCGTTTCTGCATCACTCGAACTGCAGGGTTGGTCTCGCTGCGTAAATTCGCTCAAAATGTTACGCATTCGAGAGTGCAAGTCATCGGTTTGGGTGATAGCGTCTCGATTCGCAGAAGTAGCTAAACTATCATCGTCATCATCAACGAGGTCGATGACTTCGTTCTGCGCATCAGTATAGTCTCTGCAACTAGTCTGTTATTCAAACAAAAACTACGAGCACAGGAAAGATCTTACAGATTGACGCCGAAGTCCTGTACTCTTCCCCGAAACTCTCCCATGCACAAGAAACAATTCTTCAGGGTCTTGCACGTCAAAAACGGATGGGGCCCTCTAATCTGGTATTCAGTATAATCGTACATCCGTCTGGCGAAATTGACCGCCTGACCCCAAAGAACTCGTGTGCACTCGTCGTACTCGCCTCCGTCACATCGAAGTGTGAGACGTCAGTCTCACAACAAGTCAAATTTTGATATAGATTCACTCTGCCGCACCGTACGCTAGGAGTTACACCGAGAAGACTGACTGACGGATACCAACAGGAGGTTATGAGTGCAACTCACAAGACAAAAGAAAACAAAGCAACTAGTCAGCATGACCTGTACCCGATTTTGACTTAGGCCTAACAGGCAAAGGTAGCATGGATACACCAGACACAGATGATATTATCATAGTGCACCAACAACTAGATCTTACATCCCCCTTACAGAAGGCCGAACATTATATGCGAATCATAAGGATTGACAGCCCTATTCCTGAACACAAATCGATATGATGATGACGAAGACAATTTTCAAAGCTTACACCTGACAGCGCCAATCTTCATCGGTCAAGCACTCGCGGATCTTTTCCGCACCTTCTCTTTCGACATATCTAATGTTAGATGCCACCTCTGACCTGGGAAACTTGCGGTATTAGAATGAGGAAGCTTAAACAATATTTTTGCACTTACAAAATTGCCAAATGACATAGGCAAAGCCGATGCATGCGTACGGAAGCATTGAGGACAACCGTAGCTTCGTTAAGAATCCATAAAGTTGATAAAATCTAGACAATAAAATTGCAGTTGTATTCATCTAGTGGGTTCACAACGACATCTCCTGAACCTGCTTTCTTTCGAACACGCCTCGTCTCATATTATAAAACACTAGTCATTTAGGGACCGACCTGACAACCCCCAATATCTCTTCTTCGCTCATATTCCCCTTAGTTGGTCCATTTTTTGGGTCCACAGACCCAATTACGGCAGTTAGAACTAAGACCAGTTTTTAGACGCTGAAGATGAACATAAAACCGGTTTTCACAAGGAGAAGACGCACACGGTTAACCTGCTTCCACACGGACCAACTAAGGGTTAAGATTCTAGCCATGGCCACGATCCCCCTCATGGCCTCACTTTTCGTCAAAAACAGACTGGCATATGTTGGCACTACCTTCGCCTGTTTCTTCTGGTTTAAGAGGAACCCACCTGTGGGACTCCTCTTGTACATATACAGTATTTCTCGATTACCACTCCAAAAATGGTCCCTTCGTTCCATTGAGTCTTCTCGCCTCCGCGTGCGAAAATGCCTGGAGTGTCGGTGTTGTTATCGTCAATCTTTATGTAACTTCGAGAGAGGGCCGGTAACGGGAGCTCTTTCGCCTGAAACTCGTTCGTGTCGTTGGTGCGAGATGTCATTTTCTTGATCCAGAAATACGTCGAGACCTTGAAGAAAAGAAGTGTGATAACGAACTTACCACAAAAAATATGTTAGGAATTCAAAGATTTTGATCGCTTACAATTTGCCAGAACTTGCTATGAATTTTTGGCTCCTAACACCCTTCTTTTATATCGAGATACGACCTCTAGAGCGTGACTAGACATCTTGGTTTTCGGACCAGTCGCTCCCTTATCTGTCTCATTCCGAAATAATCGAATAGCCGTGTCGCTAAAAAGTGTCTGTCTGACGTGTCACATGGAGATACCATGTGATGTCTAGCCATCTCAAAAAGTCGGGAATGTGATGTTAAATAGGACTGAATAGGAAACAGTGCCTATATGGTTATTTTTCTGTTTAGGAAATATCAGGTGACTGTAAGAAAAATTGATGATTTCGAAATCTAATATCTCGACAGCTACTAGACAGAATTCGATTATGTTTGAATAGTTGTGATCAGAATGATCGGCCAAATTGATTTTTTTTTTAATTTGTAATTCCACAATTTTCAATTAACCCGGCCATAAACTTAATTTTACTCGTGTTTTGTCTTAAAAAACCGGAATGTCTGCTCACAGCGGTCTTTCTAGCGCGAGCGGGAGTTTCAAAGTCATGCATGATTACCATAATTTTTACCCTATCTCGAAAATAAAAAACTTTCGTCGATGGATTTGGATCGAGCGTTATTTGCTTCCCCAGTAAAATTGCGTTGGAAAGAGAATTACAGCCAGTCGTTGCAGATGGCGACCAATCTTTCGTGGTGGCACAAAATGCGCTGTCTATGCCAGCACCAGTTTCATTCAAACGATCAGTAACAAGATTTGATGCCCCATGAAGATATTGATGGTCATCCCTATCCAAATCCATCTGAGGAAGTTTCTTCAGCCAGGGGAGATCGATCATTCCCTCACTCGCCATGGCCTACCAGGAATCAGGGTTACACTAGGCGCATACCTTACATAACGTTATGCCGTAAGTCTGGTCAGCTGGAACCACACCACCTGATTCTCCCTCAGTCCTCTCATGGAAACTAACAATCTTTCCCTCTCTCTTCTTTGGAACTGTTGTATAAAGTTTCGGACCCTATGTACATACCCAACTGGGAAGGCTGAACGTCCTTTTTAAAAACGGTCCCTTTCTGCATTAGAGCATGCGCTGCTCGCTTACTAAATGCCCATTCTCCCTTGTTAGAGACTTATTCATTACTTGCAGGTGGCAATCACCAATTTTTCAAAGATTTTTATTCACCAAACGACAGCTAGATAGTTCTTCGACCAATGCCTTCTTCTTCAAGTAAAACTCTCTAAATTTACTGTTACATAGTACCAAACGATCCTCCCTCCGCCTTCACTGTCTCCGTCAACACTTTTTTGATTTCTTCCATGTATACCGAATCTTTTAATTTGTCCAGATGTACTTCCAACGTCAATGAACAAAGTGCATTGCAATTCTCGGCATTTTCACACAGCCAGTCACTAGCACCTTAACCGTCTCGTCCCGTAATAGATATGGACAGCCAGTTAACCACTCCCGCAGATCGCCAGTGTCTTTTTATCACTGCCAGGTTTCCCGAAACATACAAAGATAAGTTTAGATATACAAGGTCAAAGATGAGACACGCTGACGAAGAATAATTACCTTCAGGCAGGCTTCCAATAATGTCATCCAATAGTTTTTTTTTGCTCTTAAAAACATCCTGATCCGCCAGATCAGGCATCACGACTACGTCAAACCAGGCACGCATTCCGTCTCGTCTGATGACCTCGCATTCATTCGATGGAAAGAAAAAGTCCATAATTGACAAGCACGGATTAATACCGCCATCGCGTTCTCCCGGTCTTACAAAAGCCTGAACATCGCAAATTTACAGAGTTCCTCTTCCTAAATAACAGAGAAGCAGTATGTGTAAGACATATAAGTGTTTCATGAGCGTATCGGCCACCTCGCGTTCATGCCTATCAGCTGGCAGGCGCATCGAGTACGCTGTATTCACGTTCTCGGTCAAGTCTTCGTTAAGCAACGTTGAAGATAATTCGTCCTTTTTTCCTCTCTGGTCAATTGCTCTAAACTTCCATCCTTCTCGAGCAACTAAAAAAGAACATTTTTCATAACGGAAAGGTTATGCGGCTTTTAAAGTACAGTACGGTACCTAAATCAATCAAGTAACTGAAACTGGGGGTTTAGCCCTTATGACACCCTAGGCTTGAAAAATTGTCAATTTTTCAGGAATAAAATTTCGAAGTGAGGGTCTGACCACCTTCTTAACGAGCCGAAAGTTAGTGACCCCATACGGGAAAGCCAAGGAAATCCTGACCCCCTAGATGAACCAAAAGTTGCTGAGCCCCTGCCTGACCCCTGCTGTGATTAGCCCGCCAGCACCGACTTCGCCATGGATTCCTGTCGCAACACCTTCGCCTGATCCGAAAACGACTCATCCTCAGTCCACGACGTAAGTGCGATAACCAATCCAATGGCAAGCAAATGGATCAGTGGCCAGCCGGACATTGGATCAAGAGTGCAGGCCAGCAACAAACGTGACAACACCCAATCCACCAGTTTTTGTCCCACCACTAGCATCAAGCAAGCCCACAACGTTACAACCAACAAGAACTCGTGGGTCTGGTCTACGTAAAAAGCCAACGATATCAACCGTCGCCTCGGACATCGAGAGGAAAGATGTAGACGAGCAAGGACGTTTTCGCCTTAATCCCTGCGCGTGTGTGACAAAGTTCATGCGATTTTCCGCTGACTTTGTTGGCAATCAACAGTTCTGGCCAAGACCGAGAGCAATGATATAGTTCTTGTTCTGGACTGACCTTTTAACCTGTCGGAAGGATTCCTGGGCGCATAAGACTGGTTCGGACCCTCTTCTTTCCCCCTATAAATGATTGTCTCCTCCAAGTCCTGTGCATTTCCCTGTTTTGCATATATCCAAATTAGCGTTTTCTGCGTACTGTTTTCTGGCTGGGCTGGGTGCATTTTCTGAGGGTATATAACGGCGTGTACTTTCGCGTGAGTTGGACGTTTTGCATTGTGAAAGTAAAAGTCACCGATGGCTCGTATTCCTTTCTGAAGCTGGTATCGCCGATTTACGCCTTATCACCGCCGTACTCTGGGTAAGCACTAATTATTATGGTGCACGCAGTTGTTAGGAGTCCTATCCCTAGATTGGTGGACCATCAACCAAAACCAATTACTTCACCACATTTTCCGTCAGTACCCTGGGAAGTGGGCCCCTTATCGAGGTATGGGACTCACTGCGAAAACAGCTAATTGTCACCAACACTGGTGTCCCTCAGATTCGCAGAAATGAATGAAATAAATGAGTGAGAAAATTTATGAGAAGGATATTGGCTGAAAATGTACACTGTTCGATGAATTTCATCAGCCCATTTGACTCGTTAGACCATGTAGTACAATGTAGTTAATAAACTGATCTGTAACGGGTAAGTCGTGCGAAAAATTCATAGCGATATAGCTCATCGTATTCAGAATTTGTTCGATCGTTAAAATTCACTGGAAACAAGCTCGTTTCCATGCGCGCATAGGACGCATGAAATCAAAATTACAATAAAGCGGGTAAACGACAGGGCAAAAAAGGAGTTGCATTGAGTGAGCCTGTGTACCATAAATCTTAAAAGGGCCTATAGTCGGATTACTGAGTCTAGACCCACTGCGACGTGCGCGCCATACTGGCTGCGCGAAACACAAAACTAGTAACGAGGGCGCGCCTGAAAACAGGTTTCTTGTATGCTAGGGGAGAGAGTGTTTCAGCAACAGGACATGTAGCAAGAGATTTTCAAGCTCGGCGAGTACTATTGACGAGCTATTGGGGTGGACGAGCTATTGTGGTGGACGAGCTATTGTGGTGGACGAGCTATTGTGGTATTGTTCAGGGCGAGGGCGGAGGGGTGGGGGGCTATTGGGGGAAGCAGGGCGAGCTATTGTGGTGGACCAAAATATTTTATAAACCAAGGCTACTCGAAAAAAATCGTTTTGGGGTGACCTATCTTCATGTTCATGTTTCACCACATAACCAAACGCTTATGCGCACTCGAGGGTCAAGAGACACATGTTACACAAAATGATATACTGGCCCGCGAGTCGAACAATCGCCCGTAACTGCGCACCTGGCGTGAGAGGCAGACGCCTAACCCACCAGGCCACGGGGGCCGGTGGGTTAGGCGTCTGCTGTGTATCTGGCTGTGAACGAGCGTTTTTAAACATTGGAGTGCTAGAATGCCGCTGCTGTTGCTCCCCCAGGGTTAATGCTGAACATTGGGAAAGAGAGATGGACGTTGATCACTACTTGCCTCAGCTGTCCATCAGCCTTCCCGCGTCTTTTCATGGAAGGTGCCGCATCTGCTGGCGACTTCTCTGGTACCGACATTTTGGGCTTCGTCAGAAAATCGCTTCCAGCTCCTTGAGTGCCCTTGACGATATCAGTAACAGTGTTGCGGCTAACTTTAAACGCTGCAGCTGTAGCCGCGACAGGATCTGTGAAGACAGGAAAAACCAGGTTTGCATGGATCACTGCCTTCCTAATTTGTGCATCAGCGCTATCAAATATCTTGATTGGTGCCTCTAAATCTCTGTGAAATTCAGGACGCAAATGTCTTTTCCCTAATCAACTTTCGAGCATTGATCCGACGCATCTGCTGCACTGCTGGCGCAAGGTGCCAATGATCCTGAGTGGCCTTCATTTCTCTCAGTTGTAGCGAGATTAGCTTCCACTTGCGGAATAAATTTAGTTTCGCGTTCCGTGGGGCCATGCGCCGCCCCGCCTGAAAAGTCTGGAAGACGCGCGGCGACCCTTAATTGCATGGAGGCTGGTGAGGCAACGACCAAGGGCGAAGCATTATATCTCTGGCCTCGCGCTATGACCCTCTTTCGATAACAAGGCCTCCTTTTTCAAGTGAAGGAGGGTCTTTCGAAGCCAATGATCCTGCAAAACACCATAGTACAGAATACGCGGCACTGTCACATTTTCTTCTCGTCCGGAGCTGGTGATATTAAGCGGACTCGACTGTATATTGTATGTTTGTTTGATTCTATCCTGACAGTAAATTCTTAGTAACATTGATTTACGAAGGCGCAACTAACGATAAGACCAACGCGAATGGGAAGCGGCGCAACTAGGGCCGGCGCAAATTGGAAGCGGCGCAAATAGAACACGGCGCGGCTAGGGCTGGCGCAACTAGAACCGGCGCAATCTGGAATGGCGCGATCGGGGACGGCGCAATCGGGCTACACCCACGAGACCATCTTTTCTGGGCTAATAATCCAGCCATGTGCAACCGGGCCTGAATGTTGAAACGCTAAAAGTCTGTGAACGCTATTGTGAACAAAGTTTACCCCCCTGGTCTCGTCCGTCGCTCGTTCTATTCGATTGCCGCTTCGTGGGTTCTTCTTTCTTGAGTGACGTTGGCCTGATCGAGTGACCAGTTTCCAGCTGCACCGCGGGGTGGTCGAGGCCGACACACAGACCCATCTGGCGTTGGCTACAAGGCCGACATTCGTGGGCGACTGCATTGAGACCAGTAAGCGTGGGCGGCAAAACCCACATTTGCTTGCACCTGGCTCACTATGTGACAAGTTCCAGATTTTCAGCCCCATTGCGACGTTCAGGGTACTCTGCACTATAGTTAATCAAAACCTGTTAGGTACTGACAGGCAAATTTTTGATGGTCAGTCGGTTGTGGATGAATACAATAAAAATAACAATGAGATAGTCGATCCCTGGACTGCCTTGCGGGTAGTCGTGGGAGAACAGTTCGAGTCCCTGCATTGAAGTGCGTGCCATCAAGTCGGTACCCTCATCCTGTTTCCTTGCAGACTGGGTGAAGTGGTCGACACCTCTCCGACCCCGCAGCCATGACGCTCGATTGGTTTACCAGCCAGCAATGACGGAGTGGGGAGTCTGACCATTCTCACATCCCCCACGACCAGTGTGTAGACCATTGGCACCTATTATTAGATAAGGCATATTAATTATGGAGCCCAGGAAAATGCTCCCCTATTCCTTATTCCCTCTAATGCATCCGTGGCAGTTTTTAGCCATTTTATTTAATGGCGCTAGCAGCCGAAATGTTAAAATTGCAAGTCTCGTCTGGGCACTCGATGATAGAACACTCATTTACTGATTCAATGATCAACTAGACGTCTAGAAGTCTCTAAGTAAGCGTACTACTTAATTATGTTTTCGAAGCTGAATATCCAGTCTGAACTGTGACGCTTGGGTCGCGTCCCGCATGCATTGCAACAAAACAGAAGAAAGCAAATGCTCTAAAAAATCACCGATCGAAGTTTTTTGACGTGAAACGCTGAGGTGTCTAACTCGATCTATGTATGCCTACTTATTCTTTTCAGGCAATGGTTTAGCAAATCATTCGGCGCAAAAAACTCAGTGGCCCTGATCGATGCGCAATCGAATCTGTCATATATAGGCACCTCGGATGGATGGAACACAGTTTAGAATGTTGCAACCCCACGATCCTCCTGCTTGCCGCCGCCTACTTAAGAAACAATGCATGTGCCACGCTTTAATCGATATCTTCACTACAAATTGAGCGTAGGAATCCACTAGAAGGAGACACTGGGTTTATTTGACTGGAATCAGCTTGTCCAGCTAAGTTACTTTTGGGATTGGTGGCATTACAGGATACTTATGCGTTTTTAAAAATCACTCCGTCCTTTCTTTTATGGCGTTACTGCATGTCTGTTGCGCTATTGCCGTGAAACCATCCATTGCTTATCGCGTTGATATGCCAGCACGCTTTGAAGATTTAGTTGACGGCTGTTTGAGTGTACATGTTTTAAACAAATTTTTAAAAATTGAAAGATTTTCAATAAACACTAGGCAAGCGTTATTGTTTTAAGAGCAAATCGTTTTTCAAGTTAAAAATAACAACTAGCGACTAATGGTGTGCAGCATCTTCATGGACGTGTGATTCGAATAGCGCAACAGCTGATCGCTTTGAAATGGTCCCCGCCAGGGACGTCCGTCCATGGCTATATACTTAAGTAATCTAAGGCTCCCTGAACGCCTATAAAACCAGTTCAGCATGCTCCGACGGGTCGACCATCAAGCTGAAATTCGGAAACATGGGATTCCAAGGCCTCTTCTTGAAATGATATCGCAAAAATAGTGAGTGCTAAAGGTTTTTAAGCACAAATGAGGAAGTGACGTCGACTCTTCGCTTCATTCCCTAACATAGGCAAATAAAATTGAATTTAGCGCCTCACAGGTATTCTTCCGCTAGCATTGCAATAAAGTGCGCGCTGGCGCGGGCATGGCTATACTATACTATATGTGATTTATCACATATAGTAAGTATGGCCATGAGCGCAGGGCAGAAAAAGCGTGGAACAAGAAAGATTGAGGAGGGGGAA
Source organism: Mesodorylaimus sp. YZB2_4 (assembly GCA_030248295.1). Classification (NCBI taxonomy): domain Eukaryota; kingdom Metazoa; phylum Nematoda; class Enoplea; order Dorylaimida; family Dorylaimidae; genus Mesodorylaimus; species Mesodorylaimus sp. YZB2_4. Next base: position 11,003 of record JASANH010000129.1, on the reverse strand, counting down.
GCAGAAATGGTTGAGTAGCTGCCCTGCTTGGTTACGAAGTTTCTTAAGCTAAGTTGTGAATGCCAAAGGCAGGCAATGAGAGCAAAACACGAAGACGAACGTACTGTGTGTGCGAATGTTTTCGTGCCGATCAAAAAGTGCCTTTTGTAAAAAACCCATTAAATTTCTTGTTGCATGTTAAATAGCTAAGGGTCTTACCTCAACCGCTGTTTTGCTTTCTCTGAACATTGCCTTTCTCAGTGTGCCTCAGTGTGATTATGGATGCGATCCCACTGACGAAAATGTATAGTAGCTAGTTTACGGTTGGGTGAAAGCGCTGTTTTCGAAGATTGTGCGCCATGCCAGAAAAAGTAAAATGTCAGGGCCACTTCGCAGAGGCCGGATAGCTCCAAAACTATTACTCGTGCGTAGAGTCGAACCTGGGTCACTCAGTTTGAAATCCGGCTCTCTACCTCACTGACTCCTCTCCGAATTGTTTGTGGGTCTACCTTTGCTCATGCTGTGGGCGACAATAACCGCCAGTTGTTACTTTAAATCTATTTCGCAAGTCGAACAACCCTGTGTACCTGAGCATCACAACAAAGGCGCCAAATTCAAACTTATTTGCCCATTTTAAGGAATGAAGCGAAATGTCGACGTCACTTCCTCATTTGTGCTTAAAAACCTTTCGCACTCACTATTTTTGCGATATCATTTCTAGGAGAGGCCTTGGAAGTCATTTTTTGAATTTCAGCTTGATGGTCGACCCGTCGGAGCATGCTGAACCGGTTTTATAGTGGTTCAGTGAGCCTAAAAAAACTTAAGTATATAGCCATGCGTCCGTCACATGGAGCGAATTTTCGTGTTACTCCGTGTGACGTGTGATCGACTATACACTAGGCTTTAGAAAACTGGATTTTCAAAAAAACCAGTCAAATTTCTTGGATCCAGATAAAAGAAACTGGACAGGCTGTTTTCTGGGTTGATCTCTTCTAGACGTTAATTTCGATCGTTTTCATTCTTTTCTTCATTTTCGGCTCTGCTGGTGGCGTGCTAGAACAGTTTTTTTGCCCTCTCCGCGATACCGTCATGGACAACGTCGACATTTTGGCAATCGAACCTTTTGCACGTATTCGCAATGGTGTGGTGTTGGCGTCATATACGACGCATATTTGGACGGTATTCGAAGCCATTTCGATTAGCTCAAAGAATTTCTGACCGAAACTAAAGAAGCTTTGCGAAAGTAAGCTATTTAGAGTGTATACTTACAATTAGAGAATGACTTTTTAGAAAAGATTTGCTCTCGTGTTTCTTTAAAAACCTTCTTGTTGATTCCATTCAGCAGTTACGCCTGTTAAAAATCTTGAATCGACCTAGTTTTGCCTAACTTGGGTGCATGTGGGGCAAGCACAGATCCACCATTATCGGTAATGAGAAAAAAAATATCCACCATTATCGGTAATGAGAAAAAAATATTTCTCAAGTTGTGGCGCCATCTGCTAGGAAATTTGCATGATCAGCCCATTCCCTTGATTATTTGATTCCCATCCACAAATTTCGTCCCCTTGCAGGCCAGAAGACGAACCGCGGAAACGTGGAAGAAAACTGAGGGATGGCAGCATTTAGAAACGACGAAGCGCTGCTTCGAAACGTCGACTGAGTACAGGCTGAGCAACTCCGAAACGGGAAATCCAGCCTATTCGAAAGAAAAGGCCGCCATGTTGACCATGGCCGCCAGATCGGGGTAAATTAATTGTTTGTTTGTTATCATCATATTTTACTCTTGTGCAAACGCTTATACGCACTAGGTGCACAAGAAACATAAAACACAACATACGGGATCCAGAAAATGTGAAAAAGGTCTAAAAAGAATCACGCAAAATTAGTCAACGAAATCCGGGTACGACAATAAAAAATTTAACAATGCAGTATCACAAGGCAAATATTCCAAAGCGAAGTTCCAGAAAACGTAAAGCTCTGTTGATAGGATTAAAAAAAGGCCCAGGCTAGCGTTCGTTCGGAGTCCCGATCCCGATCCCGATAAAAAAATTGGTCGGGATTGAATGTTGTGGAGATGTGTGAAAAAGAAGAAGGGGAGAGCGAGGGATCAGGAAGGGAGTGTACCCGAAGGGTAAGCTGGAAAAACTTTGGTGGATGATTGAATCAGTAAAGAAGAAGTGAGGGATTTGTTTGCTAATTGGTGACTGATTCTAGGTCTTTTTGCTTGCCGGATTTTGAATGCCATGATGAATACTGCGCAAAAACGTTTTTAGCTCTATATTTGCTGGATACTTGGGGTGGGTTGTAGGTTACCTATATCGGAGTAAAAGTGAAAAAATAACACTCTTAAAATCCCGATCCTGGCCGGGATTGAGCGAGTCCCGATCATGATCCTGAAAAAAGTGATCCCGAACGAACGCTAGCCAGGCACGATAAGATGATCAGCCTCACAAGTCCTTGCACTGGCACGGTTGACAGGCACTAGCCTTGTCTCTAATCAACAACATTTTCTGGATTTTAGCACCGATTTGAATAACAATGGCGACCTCGACGAGGACACGGTGGACCGCATTGAAAACATCGACAATGCACCCAAGGCAATTATCTCAAAGGAATTCGAAGCAGATGATGGCGGAATGGGTGCGATCATCGAAGCTTCAGCTGGGCATGAAGAGTAATTAAGATTGTGGGTTCCAGATTTTAGGCAGTTAGCTCTTCATATATTTATTTCAGGGCCGTAGCAGACAATGAGGCGGAAGAAAACGAAGACGCTCGTCCCATGGTCACGCTGGAAATTACGGGAGACAAAGCCGATCTGCGAACACCTAAACGAATATTACGCAAGCAAACACCGTCGCCCGCTGCGACAGTCTTGGTAAGTCCCTTGCTTGGAGAGTGTTCTCATGTCCATCCAGAAACACGTCTTCTACAGGTAACGGCAAAAAGTTTGATTCCAGTTTTCTCGTCTGGAGCCGAGCAAAACGAGGCAGCTGGAACTCCTTCGATTTTGGCTCCTTGTTTGACGCCGACTTCTCAAGGCAAGACACCGCAGAAAAGTGCCTTCAAGGTGGGTTGATGGTCCGCATCTTAGAAAGAACGAATCCAATTTATTCCTTGCAGGATTCAAGCGAAGAAGCGCGTGATCGTCAACGCTAGAAATTAGAATCAGCTGCGGCGAAACGACAGAGAATGATAACACAAAAATCGAAGAACTAAAAAGTAAGCATTTTTTTCAAGAAACAAAAGTAAGTAATTTTGTTTTTTAGGAAGCGGGAAGAAAGAGCTTTGACAGTCGCTCAGCAAAAATAAGTTTAGAGGGCAAAAGATGAAGAATTCAAGCGTAAAATTGAGGAAAAATACCACACGCCATCGGTCGATCCTGAAGAAAAGAGAAAACTGTGGTGAGTGTGAATCAGATTCCAGCATGAGCGGCATAGACAGGGGGCGATCCGCACCCCTCCCCTTGAGGATCAGAGATTCAGGAAATAACAGATTACCTCTGGCCACAGGTTAGAGACAGAGTCTTTGCCAATCTGTGAGGGTCTTTGCCAAACAGTAAAATCTAAGATCAGGAGATTGATTTCCGCTTCTCCATGATCGGATTTAAAAGGTTGGGTGATGAACAGTCTTTCCTTGTTTGTTTTAAATTGAGTATCCCCACAGCAAATATCGAGCCTGGTCTTGCTAAATTTATCTGCAAGCATACCATGATGCATGCTGATTTAGGATCTTTAAGCGCTAGGGCTGTGATTATCGGCCAGATTTTGTGCCTGTGAATGCCCTGTCGAGCACCCCCTTACTTTGCACATATTGTGTGCCAATACTTTTTGGTTTTAGGCCCCCGTTACCCTGACGGTGGGAGTTCGAAAAAGCCAGTGAACGATCGTGGTCAGCTAGTCGAGACAGATAAAGCCAAGGTAAGCTAACCATGGTGCCCTTGCTTTGTGCCAGTCTCTAAGCTAGAAATCGCAATAAGAGTTAGGTGAAATAGTTTCGATTGAAAAAACAAGCTTCAAATTGTGGAAAATTTCAAAATGTTAACGATTTTATGTTGCCATTTTCAAAAAGACGAGTCGAGAACTGTCGATTTTAGAAGCCAACTGTTTTTCACGAGCCAACGGACAAATCGATCGTCAAGCTGACCACGGGGAAAACCGGCCACGGCGACCAATTACGACATCAACGATTTGCGCTTATCGGACGAAACTGACGATGAAGAACATCCACGCAAAAACATACCAGATTGGGCCGAAGGTAAGTAATCTGGGGATTGTACGAGAGGGGTCTTTGTCTCTGTCCTATAATCACAGCAATTGGGTCAAAACTCCCATGTGAACTTGATAAATATATAAGGAAGGAAAGGATCTTCTAAATGGCTAGTTTTTCATATTCACAATCATGGGGCTGAACAATATCGCTGACTTCTTTTGTGGGAGGGGGTCACATCGTCTTCCAAAAACAGGAGATCGAAGACATGGTGAAAAAATTTACATCTTGCCCAAAATGCAGGTTTTAGCGAGAAATTTAAATTTTGGTGGGAAACCTGTATTTTTAACGTTTCATTTTAAAACGTGTAACCATCAATCGTCGCCACCAGGCACATCATAGGGGAAGTGTTGCTCATGCATCTAGAGTAAATTCTGTCGTCCAGTTTCCTCGGATCTCATTTTTTGTATTTAACTTTTTACTTTTATCAAAACATGATATATAGGTGTGAGTGTGGCCTGCGAAAAAACCTGTTTCAAAAAAAAAACAGCAAAAGGAGGCTATGAAAGCAAGCAAAAAACAAGAATGCTATCAAAATTTTTAAGCGCTCGTTTAACTTGGTTCACCTGCACTCCCCTCTCCGAGTGCACCAGTTATCATCATAGAGCGGATACATCATGGGTTACAGCCGAAACGTTGACTGCAATAAACAGTGCATTTCACTGCTTTCCATGATCACATGCACCTAGGATATTAGCTCAGATTGGTTCATATTGGATTCCCTTGTATCACAAGTGCCCAAATACAAGTTGTATATAAGCGGCATACTCGACAAAAACAGGTGGATGGCAAACAGAGCTACAGTAGACAAGCGGGGCAAGAGACGAGAGTGAACTTCTAACGAATGGCATAGGTGTCATTTATGAACAGGCGCGTAATGTTCTTTCACTGGCACCTGAAAAGCTCCTCACTACGTGATCTATAAGCAACCAAAAAAGCACAGTATACCAACTCCGAATAGTACAAATGAAACGAGCCAAACAGAGAGGGTCGTTTTCACGCTTACAGTTATAGATGAAAAAACGTGCCCACAAAAGTATTATATCCAATGGCAGTGACAAGTCAGTCGACCCCAGGATGGCAATATCCCTCGATAGCACAAAATTAGCTACACAGTGCTGCAAACGATTTTTGAAAGACCTCTTTAAAGGCTGAACATGTACACACTCAAAAAAGAATGCTCCATTGTGTCCGTAGATTCCTCACACCACTTACAGATGTCCGTAGTACAGATTTTTCGAAAAAAAAGGTATTGGCCAGTAGGGACCAATCTGTGCAACAGCCTCCACTGGAAGCTTTTCATTTGGGGAGGTAGCCGAAGGCGCAACAGAAGACGAAAATAAGGGATGATGTCTGGGATCGCTAGCTCTCTTATCCAAGTTGTCTGAGCCGTAGGGCATTGGGACCTCAGTTCCACCAGGAAAGAATAGAAGGTTTTCGACCTAATTCCAAGAATGGGAATAATCGACATAGTCTTATGGCTAAAGAACCCAGGTCGAGGAGGACAGGAAAAACCGTTTTTGTAAAAGGTGGTTTTGGGTTAAGGGGGTTGACCTTTTTTCAACCTTAACCCAAAAAACCCACTTTCCCACTTGGGGTCAGCCTTACTAGTGCGTGAGCATGTGGACATGTGCTTGAGATCATTGCCGTGATCGAAGACCCTGGCCTTTCGAGTGCCCAGTGCCCCCAGTCAGTCTGATTCGACATGTCAGTCTTACTGCGACGGAACTGAGAAATCATTTGTCATAGATCATATCGATCTCTCACCTGATCTCTCGTCGACTCGCAGTCACTCGGATGCATTTAAAAACAGTGAGCCTTTCTATTGAAACGCACTCCTTGAATATGTTCCACGTGAATTGTATGTCTTTGGGATGCCCCTAGCGTATAAATTTAGAGAACACTCTGAATGAATACTAAGCTTGGAATAGCTACGAATCACATCAGGGTCAGGTTTCACCAAGTTACAGGTCCACAAGTGGCTAAGGCCTTTTCTCATTTTGAAAAAAATTTTGTGAAGTAGCCCTGTGCCTGCCCCAGCTCCCCATAGAACTTCCAGCCTGTTTTTTCTGTAGCCAGCCAGCAGTCCTGCCGTGATAAGCGAGGCTGTGACGTGATCAGCTGTCACGGCAGCTTCCCTCTGTGCGTCTCCACTTGGAGTACCTCCACACGAGGGCATCTTGTGCCAGCACCAGCATCCCAGGATGATACTAGGCGAGAAGGGAGGCCTGTTTTGACCAGTGCTCCCTAATTCTATACTCGTTCGGTGTCCGCCACTTTATGGTACCCGATGAGTCTCAAAGAGCCAGGTGTGCAAGGCCAGCAACGGACTACAAAATCGCCGTCAAACCCCCCCCCGTTGGGGGGGGGCGGGGGAGCGGTGCTCTGCTCCGCGGCGGGGGGGGGGGGGGGGGGGGGGGGGGGGGTTGTGGGGTTTTTTTGGGTGGAGGGGGTGGTGGGGGGGGGGGGGTTTGTGGGGGGGGGGGGGGTGGGGGTTGTTTTCTCTTTTTTTTCTGTCGTGAGTGGGGGGGGGGGGGGGGGAGCTCGCGAGTGCCCCCAGGGGGGGGGTATATTTTTTTTTTCTTTCTTTTGGTAGGTCGCCTGCTCTAGCCGTAGCCCTGGCGAGCAAGCTTTACAATGGCGCACACTAAACTACATGATATCTACGTGGGAGATACGAACTCCACTGTGACACTACCAGCCACTCCCTCCAGTAGTACGGACCCAGTCGTAATACACCGTTCAGGCTGACTAGACTTGCTGTCCTCAGCCTAAACAGAACAGCAGCCTCCTGGTTAGGGTTGCTGGCCAAACAGTGCGGGGCCAACGCCCCAACCCACTGAGCCACCACGGCTCCAGCGACTAATGCTTCACCAAAAAAAAGCCATCGACGGTTCAGAGAGTTACAAGACTTACCGTATTTCCTCGAAATACCCCCCTTTTACTGTAAATCAATTTAATTTGACAGCACCAATATCTGGCGGTTTCTTAGCGTTGGCGCCAATTGGCGAAGACAAATTTTGGCGGAAGTACTGTGAAGTTTTGAACTTCCGCGGTGGCGAAGGTACCTACCTTGCTGTTCCTGAGCGCGAGGCTGGCCAATGGATCTTATTTTGGGTAAGCCAAGTGGTCAAGATGATGTTGGTACTTCGGGTCAACCAAATGGCGGAGCCGAGCTTTTGATTTTGGGTCAACCAAAGGATGAAAATGAGTTTTGAGCTTTTCGTTTTTGTTGGATTAACCAAGTGAGTAATCAAGATGAGTAGTGCGTTGCCATGTGATTCAATCACGATGATGAGGGTATGAAAAATTTTCCTTGGATTGCTATAAACAAGAATGCCTCAACATTGCAATGTGTATGCGCATGTTTGTCACTTCAAATGATTGATCTTATGATTCTGCTAGTTAAATCATGCTTAACTGAGGCAATTTTGCTCCAGTTCAAAAATATTTCCTATTCATTTCTGTTGCCCTATATTTCGTGCATAGCTATTGGCGGAAAGAAATTTTGGCGGAGCCTGGTCGACCGCCAAATTAAATCGCTCGCAAAATTAAGTAGATTTACTGTATTCTCCCCACTCTGGAAATCCTCGCCTGGGAACGATTTTGAATTACCGCACAAAATCATCAGGTGTGGAAAATGTGAAGGATATGGTGTCAGCGTGATTAAAAGTGTTATCTCTAAAGAGTCAGATGACAAAGAAAATGTGGTTGAAGACGGAGATATCGTGCATATTGCTTGAATTCGGTTATGAGCAGCATGAATACTGGAGGAGAAGTATTGAATTAGAGAAACTAAGCGGTACTTGTTAAAAAGCTTGAGACTGTCTATCTTTCTATCACTGATATCTATTTGGAGAATAGTTTCTCTCTGGCATGTAAACAATGTGTGAGTTTTTCTCTCCTCCCTCCGGGAATCGTCCCCTCTCTGGTTATTCTTCCCCGTCTGGGACCTATTCGAAAAGATTCTCCCCTGGGATGAATTTCAAGGAAATACGCTATTTCACAAGAACTATGTTTGTATAAGCGATCTTGGTTCACATATGACGTCCTCGATTTAAAGGATTTTTTCTGGTGGATTAAAGCTTGTTTTGGCCACGCAATGCAAGATCTGGACAGCGCCGCTGAAATCAGTTTCAATGTAGAGTAAGACAATGGATGGCGGAGAACGTTACTAGCCAATAAGTTTAAAGTACACCCTGGACAGTCGAAACGTTTATTCCCAATTAGGCGGTGCCTCCTAATTAGAAACTGGAGAAAAGGTGGGGTTTACAAAAAAGCTCAAGTCTTTTGTTAGGATAGATATGTCAGGACATTTGTCTCAAATTGGCACGCGAGGTAATAAAGGCAGCCAAAGTAAAAAACGTGAAGCTGGAATTAGAGAGAGAACAGTGGAATAGAACTAGATAATGGTGTTCATATGGGTTTCGCATCAAGCCGACTCGTAGCCACATGGAACACAGTCTATACCGCGTGGACTACGCGTCATTCTCACCTGGCTAAGTGGCGCCTCGCATGGGGCTGCGTGGCCTCTGTTGGGGTCTGGAGTGGGCTCCGCGCGGCATCCAAGTGGTAAGGCAATTTTTAGGGGGTAAACACAACTTTCCGAGGAAAGCATGGGCTTGTAACCTGTGGGCGATTTTCTACGACCTAGAAGGGAGTAGGCATTGCATGGTTGTTTTCATTGGCTTAGTTTTTTTTAAATGGAACTTGGGCCTTTCCGTCCTTTGGTTGGTGAATAGTTATATCTGTAATAATGGGAGACCACCATCTCCTTGTTCGAGGATTAACGCTCACAAGATTTAAAAGTGCCTCGGTGAAAATCGTCCCTCAGCTGGGGTCATGTTATTTGGAACTTGCAGTTCGGAAAGGGGATGGTCGTTGAGATGTGAGCAGGTTATTGTTGGAGTAATATGCATGAAAGTTTATGCAACACTTTATCAGCATCGCCTTTAATTTTAAAAATTAACTAATAAACTACTGAATCAGTGCAGCAAATGTGTACATTCAATCAGTCCATAGCAAACAGACTACCAGTCAAAAAGATTTTCAGCTCCTTCAACGCATAAATGCACCTTCATCAAAATCCAACCTAATTGGTATTATCTGACCGCAGCGAGGGGCGTAGATGATGAACACGAGACTCTTGTAACCGTGGGTGGCCATAATATTCATCCCTTCGAACCATACCTTAGATCCCGGCTTGATGACCCAAGTGCCGAAACCCAATATTTCGGCGTAAAAATTCGGTTGCCAACCATGAATAATTTCTTCGATCGATTTTGGCTGCCCCGACTTGTCGTACAATTGCTCGAACACTACAGGATATTTTCCTTCGTTTGACCTGATCACAGCCGATATTTCGCCGCTCATCATATGACCAATACGTGGACGTTGTGCCAAAGTACGATTGTCCAAGATGCAGGCGAATTGATCGCGTTTCGAATTGATAAAATCGACGTACTTTTGGACAAGCGCAACCAAGAAGCCGTTGGCCACACTGGTCGACCTTTTGCTCTCGACGTCACGACGAAGACCATTGTCGTCAACGTCTTTGCCAACTTCGTCCTTGAATAATTCCATGTTATCGATTTTCTTGAAATATTGGTGCCAATCTTGGACGGAATATGAATCAGTTCGAGCCAACTTCGCGCCAGTATCGGGAGTGCTGATCAATACGCGCCGTTTGGGGGTGACACTAGACAATGCGGGGGTCCTCGGACTGTTCATAATGAATGACAGGCAACTGACGGCCGACGCGATGAGACTGGCGCATCGGCCCAGGGTCACGGTTTATATGCTCGATAAGACGCTTGCGAGAATTAAGACGTTTGTGCCTTCATGCTTTGGGCCGACAAGACTTTGATACATTAATTTATTGATGGTCCAAAATTTGAACTGATAGTAGCAACTTCGCTCGCTCACTCTTTTATTACGCCACCATGAAAGCCGAGCGTGAGGTTGGTTTTTGTTGCGAGACTTGCGAGACCTGGCTGACGTCAAGAAAAAACTACTCTCGTCACGTGGCCTCTCACGTGACGTGCTGCGTACGTTTGCGCGTGAGGAGTCGCAATGGTCATTGTTGCAATCCGGCTGCTGCCACGGTCGCTATTCAATGGTTGGTATTGCGTGGACAAAACGACCAAGTACTCGCCTATGTTCTTGGCTTGACTCCGAATACTGTAGCTAAACTGAGTCAAAAATTTGTCAAACGAACTAGGTTGGAAGAAATTCTGGAAGCATTACTCGAAAAGACTGACAATGATTGACGACGCGCATAAACTCATGGCTCTGTACACCAAAGGCCCCGGCGCCTACGGTGGCGTAGAGAAGCTGTACAGGAGCGCCGTCGACCACGGTCTGCGCGTGACAAGGCGGCAAGTCGAGCATTTTGAGACTTTCCCTCGACGTCGTCGATTCACCAGGGACAAAGTGATCGCTATCGCCCCAAACGATCTTCACCAAGCCGATCATATGGAAGTTTCCGATTTGCGAGCGGACAATGACGACGTCAACCACTTGCTCATTATTCGCGATCATTTCACTGAACGACTGTGGGTCATACCCGTCAAGGATCGTAAAGTTCATACAACGATCGATGGCTTTGATCGAATCTATCCGAATGCGAGCAATAGACCCACTTTTTTGCAAACGGATAATGCTGCCGAATTTGTGGCGTCCAAGACCAAGAAATACTTTACCAAAATCGGCATTACACGCTGGCGAATCGCCCAGTCAAAGCTAGTGGAGTCGAGCGC